>BGPR01025202.1:0-22522 GCA_013235015.1 Araneus ventricosus | reverse complement strand
CAGTGGCCATGGTGACAAAACGTTAATGCGTTTATGGCACTTTTGACTATCAAATGCGATGAGGGGCGCCTATGCCATTTTTAAATCAGAATATGATGAGGAGACGTATAATTAATTCCATATTCCTGGCGCCATTTACACTTTTTAAGCCACTTATGACGACTGTAATAAAAAAATCATATTATTAGTTATTCTCGCTACACCAATGGCCATGGTGACAAAACGTTAATGCGTTTATGTCAGTTTTTTAAAGTCAAATACGATGAGGTGCGCTTATGCCATTTTTAAAGCAAAATATGATGAGGAGGAGTAAAATTAATTCCATATTCCTGGCGCCATTTGCACTTTGAAGCCACTGATGAAGACTCCGATAAAAAAATGGTATTATTAGTTACTCTCGCTACACCAGTGGCCATGGTGTCAAGATGTTAGTGAATTTATGTCGCTTTTTTAAAGTCAAATACGACGAGGAGGGAGAAAATACCATAGGCGCCATTTAAATACAAGCTAAGTCATTGATGACGACGGGGCCAGAGGGGGAAGAAAAAATCATACCCTGGCGCCACTTATCTCGTTACGCCCCTGAGTCAAGAACACACATCAATTCTTTGAGTTATCATGTTCACAGATAAACAGAGAGTCATAATTCCGAAGATTTTTTTTGCGTATTTGGGGAAATCTGAAACGTTGAGATTCACCAAATTACTGAGATCGAATTTTTTGACGTTTCTATAACTTTTGCATACTTCGTATACGTTGAAATCAACTGGAAATATTTCCAAAATCTTTTGGCCGAAGCACCACGCAGATCTTAAAATATTTTTATTTATAAACGGTATCATGAATTTTAAAATGTATTAATTTCTGGTATAAACGAGGCTGTGTAATTTATAATGCAGGTTAACTGCTTCATTGCCTTGTTTTAGTGTTTTGGAAATTGAAGCCTTTCGTGGAAGATCGAGTTAATATTATTCCTCATGAAAAATGGGTAAAATAATTATAATATTGAACATTTCCAATTATTTGTCAATTTTGTATTTTAGAATATGAACCCCCCAAGTCCTATTATGCTGCCTCATAGTGGCGGGGGGGGCCTGGGTGGAATGGGTGATGTACGTCTGGAGTTTTTTCTCCTGGCAGGGTCACCCAAGGCGTGAAGGCCATTCCATTACACCCAGCTAAAGCATAACGGCAATGGACAAAGTCAGACTTCTTCCCTCGGGCGTCCAAGGTCTAGAGCCAACAGAAGCTGCACTCCCCTTCTTTACCATGATTCCTGAGCTGGTTCGTGATTTTCTGTGGACGAGCGAACTCTTGGACTTGGTCTAGCTGAGGACTAGAACAAGTGGAATAAGAAACAACAACAGAATATGAAAACCTGGCTGGCGGTAAATAGAAAAAGATCGACGCTCCTTCCCTAAATGGAGACAAGCAATAAAGTTCAGTCCCTACGGAGACATATCTGCATTCATTATACAGACGATAGCTCGGAACCCCAAATAATGAACCCCCTCTTCTTCCCTCTTCGTTCTTAAGAGGGGGCTCCTCAAGAGAAAAAGTGGGATAATTCGTCAGCCAAATTCAAATTTTTCTGAGCAGGTCTGTATCAAGCGGTAGTAATGTAATATGACACCAAATTAAAAGCAGAATTAGAAGACTTTAAAAAATAAAGTAGCCTCAAAGGGATAAGAAATTATCCAGGAATGGCGCTAGAGTTTGCCCGACGGGGGCACGATTTGCCCGACAAGGGGACACGATCTCCCCGACAGGGGGGACGAGCGTAATGAAATTGGTCTAAAATTTTCGCCAGATTATTATTTATCAATTACAGTTGAATACCCCGTAAAAAAATTTTCCGCGATGGCATACAAAATTTTTCCCGACGGGGGGGGGGGCCCAGCATCCCCCCCCGGGGCCCCCGGGCCCCCCCCAGTCTCCCCCCTCTGGCGCCACCCCTGCAATTATCCATAGAATAAGTGTAAAAGTTAGTTAATAAATTATATATTATTACTTTCAAAAGGTTCCGAAAATTATTTTGTTGCGGAAGAATGAATACAGTTAGAACTTGTTTATCTGGTGTTTCCTTCGAAGAAACTACACTCTGTGCAACTACGCATTTTTGGTATCGTTTATACAAAAATGTAATAATAATAACTAGCAATTTGACCTGTCCTTACGGACATACAAATTTCGAGCCACTGACAGTTCCGACGAAGTCCAGTAAATTCGATATTCGAGCACAAAAATCTGATACAAGGTACACTGCTTCGTAAGGTAAATGCTAAAACAACCTCTACACAATTTCTTGTCGCAATTTCAAATTTTCCTATACACAATTTCAAACTTTCCTATACAAATTTCTTGATTAATAACTAAATAACATTAAAATAAACTAATAATAATAACGGAAATAAGAAAAAAATAAAGAATACAGGAAAGCCACAAATTAACACGGTACCATACAACAGATCAAAAACAACATAGTCGCGGCTAGCCAACAAGGACGGGTATTTACAATAAATAGTTAAAGCATAGAAGAAAAAAAAAGTATCATAAAAAACGCAAAATAAAAATCTATATCTGTATCATAAACAGCTGTAGTCATTTAAGACAAATATAGAAAAGGGGACTGTAAAATTTGGCCAATTAGTTTAAAATATTAACAATCTATGAAATATTTACATAAGGAGAGCAATAAAATAAGTTCTCTAGTGAAATATAGAAAAAAGGATTGTAAAATTTGGCCAATTAGTTTAAAATATTAACAATCTATGAAATCTTTACATAAGGAGAGCAGTAAAATAAGTTCTCTACTGAAATGCAATGGACACTAAAAGCAGCTATGATTCATACAAAAAATGTAAATGCGAATTGCAAGCCTCCTTTTTGCCACCTCCGTGCTTTGTCGTTGCACTTCTTCAGCAATTGTGAATCGTTGCCCCTTAAGAAAATTCGTCATCCGAAGAAAAAGTCGCATAGGTCGAGAACAGGGGACTTAGCCTTGGAACAACCGAAATGTGATATTTTAACAGGTAATTTTATACGATACCTACAAACCGGCGCCTTATCGTGATGGAGAAACCACTACTTGGCCTTCCCTGCGCCGAGAAGTTATGAATGTCTATAATCATTAGCTATACGCATCCCTGTACATATTTGAACTGGATGAAGCCGGTTCTGACTAGTCGATCGCATGATAGTCTTCCCCTTTTCTGCAGGAAATGATATAATTCATTTGCATGTGGAAAATATTTTGAAAGTTCTGGAACTTTGAACGTAATAGCACATGTTGGAAGATGACAAAACACGATTTTAATTATTACAACTATAGGTAAAAAAATGTTCATATACATCAAATAAAATAATTGAGCTCAGTATTAGCCGATAGTGTGTCGATATATTTTACGAGAATTTTCTCTTGGATGTGATTAGCTTTAAAATTAGGGATTATATATATGTACAGATGGATTTTCAGCGTAAGTAAAATAGTTTTAGAAGTAATATTTTGATTCCACTTACTTCCTTTCTCCTTTGCATTCGAACTTTTCTTCCCATTTTTAGTTTTTTTCTTTTCACCCGCACCACCATTCCGCATGACGTCTGTATTCAGGATTTCCGTACTAGGTTTCTTTCCAACCAAATCACTGGAAGATCTTCTAGCTTTTGCTCTCTGGACATCTGAAGAAGTCAACTGACAGCCAGAATCGCTGTCAGTTCTCAGGTTTTCGGAAGAAAATGCCCAACGCCTTTTCTCTTCCTGCTTTCTGGAAATTTCTTTCTGATCTTTCCTGGATCGGGATTTTGACGACTCGGAACTGTTTGTTTTCGAACCAAGATCAGCCAAGTGACTCACGTCAACGTAATGAGTAGGGGACACGTGAGAGCTCTTGGAATGATTCTGAAATCTTTTAAAAGTCAAAATGATTCCATGAGCAATGTCTTTTATCTTGATGGAAGAACTGCGTTCCGTCTTCTTAGGTTTCGGTGGACTTGGATCAAATCCATGTTTGAAAGCGGAACTAGTAGCAGCTGCTGTCGAATAATAATGAGATTCTGGTTCTTGTGGCAGCTTGTTTATCAATCTAGAAGTTCTGTTCGGCGGCGAATGAATGGAATTCAGAGGTGAGGTAAAAAGATGTCGCAGAGATTCAGGAGTTGGAGGGTTGCTGTTCGGAAGTTTTGTGGAGGTTCCATTCTTTGTTGCTTTTTTATGGTCTTTCTTCTTACGACTAAGACTCGGTTCTAACATGTGAGAGTCGTAATCTCTTAAATTTACATAGAAACTAGAGCTGGTGACACTTGAATGCCGACTTTGCAAGGTACTTTGCTCCGAACTCGATGCATAGTCACATTTAACCGACATAGAACAGGAATCCGAATAGTCTAAATCATTCATCGAAGACGATCGACCGTTAACGTAATAACTGTTATTGGGTTTCATAACGGTCCAGCTGGATGTCTCAGAATCTGATGGGCAGGATGTGGTTTCTTTAAACATATCTTCATACACATGCGATGATTCCGAACAAGGGCTAGGGTTCCTGTTTGACGAAGAGGATACGGATGGAGTAAATCTTTTACCATTTTGCTTAGAGACTAGTTTTGCACAAAGAGGTATATCAGCCTCAGATTCGAATTCTTGAAATTGTATTGCTGAGGAAATTTGCGACTTAAAATTATTCTGAGGCCCGGTGCCGTTGGGTTTTGTTTCTCGCTTAGATTCTTCACGATAGGCAGAAAAGTGTTCACTTCGGGAAATATCCTGGCAGCTGCTTGATTTCATCTTCGAATCGTTACAATCTGGAGATAGTTTATTTGCACTCCGACTGTTTACTTTAATTTCTGCAGCATTTAGAGATGGAGAACTAATAGCTAATTCGTTATGAAGGGTATCAAAAGTATTTCTTCTTTGTTTTGAGCTTTTCTTTATTTCATCAGGAGATTCATCATCGATGTCAGAATGAGAAACAGACTGAGATGATTTGTATTTGTTATTGATTTCGAAAGAACTCTGTACTCCGTTGTGCTGAGCTTGAGAAGAAATACATGCTGGATTAATATTAGCATATTCATTTACAGAATTATTATTTTCCAATTTTGATATCTTTTTCTCAGAGTTTTGCAGATCAGGATAAGAGTTATTGGTAATTTTCTCTTCCTTTTTCAGTTCACGACAATGCGAAGATCTGTTTGATGCTACTTCCTTTGAGTTAGGAATCACACCATTACATTTATAGCTTTTCTTATTCGAAGCTTTATCAGTATCCTTTTTATCGTTAGTATGTGAATTGTTTTTAGACTCTTTTCCATTCTCTTGTGCTTGGAATTGTTTTAAATCATCACTCATATTCGATTTCTTTTCTCCATATTGGTTTATACGTCGATTTTCACTTTCCCTATAATTTTTCAAACTTTTATTTCGAGATCTATTCAAATCTGAATCTGATGATAAGTCGCTTTCGTGTGATTCATATCCAGCAGAATTTTTGTCTAGAAACTCAAATGAATCGAACTCCAAACATGTACCATTTTCATTGTTTGTGTTACAGTTAAAATTATTCTCGTCGCATTTAGGATTCTTCCTGTCTGAATGAGAATTTCTTCGTATTTCGGATATTTCCTTTCTGCTTTTATTAGTTTCAGATGAATCACAACCAAAAAAATCCCTTTTTTCATCATGTTTAGATATTTCGGAGTCTAAGTTGCTGTCACAACCACCAGAAAAAACGTCGCAATCTTTTTCGAATCTTTCTGTTTGATTTTCTCTGAGTTCGAAATCATTACCGTTTGAATAAATATTATTTTCACGCATCGTCGAATTATTTTTACAGTTCTCATACTTATCAACATTCACAGAAATTCCATTTATCGAAGGCTGATTAGCGATAGATTTCATTTGTTGAACGGTGTTATTGTTTCTAACGCTGATTTCGAGGCGATCTTCATTTGATTTCGAATGACTAAATCCATTTTGAGTCGATATTTTGCATTCTAATTTATCAAGGACATCAACAGAGTTGTAAATATGATTTTCTTTCATTGGGGGTGCTGTTTTATGATATTCACTATGTCTTCGCCCTTGTTCAGATTTATTTCTCGTCCCTTCTGGCAAATTTTTCTTTCTGTTATCACAAATATCTTCCAGTGACTTCCACTCTTTGATCAAAGATCTGTTGGAAGAAGGACTGCATGTTCTCTCGGCGCGATCATCATCAGATTTATGGTGAGCTTCTTCCCACGTTGTGAGGTTGAAAAATGAACTGTTGTTACTCTTTTCAAGAGGCTCTTCCACTTGCGTTTGGGCAGATTTTTCGATTCTCACAAAATGCTGGGGTTCCTTTTCCCGCCGTGAAACAAACTGTACAGTTATGACTTTTTTGTTGGTATTCGAGCTGTCAGGAGGAGGGTGTTCGCTGCCTCCAACGCATGATGAAAATATGACATCGTTATTATAGCATTCGGCGTTTGAGAACATATGGGCATTCACAGTTTCAGCAAAACTGGTGAAATGCGATGCGTTGGTTTGCCTAGACTCCTGATGATCTAGGTTATAGTGAGCATCAGGTTGCACTTTCACTGCTACAGTTCCATGCCCATTTTTCAAAGGTCGTAGAAAAGGATCTTCAAAGCTGTCATGAAACGTACCGGAATCTTCTGGTTCGAATTGTATTTCTTGATATTCCCAAGAACAGTCATCTTCAGCAGTTGAGTTAACTTTATACGTGTCTGTTTGATAATTATTCTCATGAGGAGAAGGAATGTCTGGAATGATTTTCTTCTCTGCATCAAACCCTGAAAGTAAAATAGAAAATATCTATATATATATATATATATACCAGAAAATTATTGATAATTGTTAGCTCCAAAGTAAGTATTAAATTAAATAACATCCAGATTAAATTAAGTTAATCTCGCGTCTAGTTGTAATGATACACGATGATTATTTTAAAATTAATCTCGCAATTTTAAACCTAGTGTCACACGACGAGGACCAACCCTGAGCGGGCACGTCACACAACGTAAAGGCATAAAAGCCACAACAGTAAATTTAATACATGCGCCAGGTGTACATGCATGGAGGATTACCGGTGGAATCGGCAAGGCCAGATTTCCTATAGGGCCAACCTAGGCCATGGCCTAGGGCGCATATACAGAAGAAATAACCAAATATTTACAAACTTTTCAGTATTATCTTGAAAAGGCCACATAAAACAATTTTTTGAAATTTACATTCGTTTCATTAAATATATTGAGCGATATATTTTTTTGCCTTCTGTGGACCTTACCGTCTCTTGCCCTTGAACTTGTATGCATTGAAATCGATTTAATAAGATCCATCCACTTCAGTGACTCTTCAAGCCTATTCATGGACAAAAACGCGAACGAAGAAGTTCTAGTAGGTATTTCAGACTATTTCAAGAAATTGGATGAGGTGTTTTTGCAGGTGTTAAAGGGGAGTTGGAGCCCTAAGTACGCTAACCCTAACCCTGTTACTTCGATGTGCCTTTTCTCAAAATCTGTTATAGATTCATTTTTGAAATTTTCTATAGAAGTAAAGTACATTTTTCTCATTATGCTGAAATGATTTTTTAAAAAAGAAATTCAAAAATTTATTTTTTTAAAAATTTTTTGTGTCAAAACAAAAAAATGTGAAATTGGCTATTTCGATTTACCTTTTCTCTAAATCTGTTATAGATTCACTATTAATTTTTTTATACAAGTAAATTACATCTTTCTCATTATACTGAACTTATTTTTAAAAAAAAGAAATTTAAAAATTTATTTTTTACAAATTTTTTTGTGTCAAAACAAAAAATGTGAAATTGGCTATTTCGATTTACCTTTTCTCTAAATCTGTTATAGATTCACTACTGACATTTTTTATACAAGTAAAGTACACTTTTCTTATTATACTGAAATGAGCTTTTTAAAAAAACTCAGAACTTTATTTTAAAAAAAATGTGTCGAAATAGGGTAAAATTTCACTATGTCTAATTAAATATTTTGTGAATTTATAAAAAATTAAAAATTAACCAAAAGCTCATTTCTGTATAATGAGAAAGGTGTACTTTACTCGTATAAAATATTTCAAACATGTATATATAACAGATTTTAAGAAAATGTACATCGAAGTAACAGGGTTAGGGTTAACGAACTTGGGTTTCAACTTTCCTTAATGTGGCGTTATTTCATAAGTATTTTGAATTAAAAATTTAATGATTATAAAGATTGTATTGAGTGATTATATGTTTCAAAGATAAACTATTGTGTATTAAATTGAAAATTATATATTAACTTTTTTGGAGGGGGGGGGGGCGCAGAATATGCTTTGGCCTAGGTCGTAGAAATGCGTAGAATCGGGTTTTAAATACGTGATCCTCTGATACTAAGACCGAAATGTTGCCAACAACGAAAGAAATTGAAGAGAGGAGAAATAAAAAAATATATTTAACATTGCGTCAGTATAAAACAGTTGAAGTCGAAAAATTAAATTCATTGATTTGTCAGACTGAAATTTATGTTTTTAAATTAATTAAATGCTGTAGTACATGATATCCTGGAATTTTTAATCTATTTTTTTAGTAAAAAATTCTTGCGAAATTTTAAAAAGCTTCAAATTGGAACACACATTTCCCCATTTTTTGTATTTATATTTCTGTTTGCTCCGGAGATTCACTGAACGATAATGTTTTCTTTCTTTTTTTGTTAATAACATCTAAAGAAAACTTTAATTGAAGGAGTTGTAATATTTTTTGAATTTGCTTTAATTGTTAATTGCATTTTATTTGATTTTACTCATTATATTTTAACTGAAGGAGCATACATTCAAAATATGATTATTTACATTTTACTAAATATAGCTATTTAAATTGTTTTCTACTTTTTAGTATTTAATTTATAATTCATTAAGATAAATATTATGAAGCCTTTAAACCAATTCTTTCTTAAATTCACTAACAGGTGGCGCCACGCGTAAACAATCAAAATTTAATTAATAATCGATTAACTGATAACTAAATTTTCAAAATATTAAAAATATTGTATTGCCATTGAGAAAACGCAAGTGTGCTATATTTCAAAACTCTAGGAAGTCAGAAAGCGAATAAAAATCGATTAAAAAATTCCAAGTTTGCGAATATGAAGCAAGTCAAGCTGAATGTAAGTGTTTAAAAATGCTAGTTCCAACTCAAAAGAACTATTATTAATCTTTAAAAAGAAATCTAAATTTTTTCTACTTTTAATTTATTTTGTTACTTTGTCTTAGATTTTTTTTCTACATTGAATTTATAGACCTGTACTTCTCTCCTTTGAAGTCGGTGTGTCCTACCTATGTAGCACAAAACTTTTCCCGATATTGTACAATATTGTTCGATATAATATTATATGATATTGTATGCTATTATACAATATTGCGAATATTGTTCAATATTGTACAACATCTTTATGCTACCGGGATAGTGGCACAGCCTCGACTTCGGAACCGAAGGGTCACAGGATGGAGACCTGATTCCACTGACGACCAGAGCTGTTGCTCGCTAAATTCGTAAGAATCAAACGACCTCCCGCTAGCGTTGTATGGAAGTTTTTAGAATGGCTGCAAAATATACTTCGCATCGTTTCAAAAGCGGAACTTTAACCCTCCGATAGGCGTGGACGAACTCTCAGATCGCTTGAGTATTTTTCCAGTTCTTCTTTGGAATCAGTTAGCAGTGGTTTCAGACCTGTTCTAGCTACCTTCATGAATATGGATTAAAGGATTCAGGTGTGGGGATTAACGAAGTTTTGGCTTCAATCACCTATCGTCGAGGGCTGGAAAATACAATTCGATTTCTGAAATCGTCGTTCCCAGAGTCGCAAGTTTTTATTCTCTCGGCCTGTTTTTTATTTACATATTTTAAGTTGTATTCTAGGGTCATTGTTTAATACAAAATGTATTAACGGTTTGAATTGTTCTGCAGCAATGAAAAGTATTGTTGTAAATTAGTTTTTAATTAATATCTTTTTACTAATTAAAATTTCGGAATTTAAATGGTCAAAATGGATTCCTTGAATTATTCCCTGTCTTTCGATACTTTCCGCGGGTTTTTCCGTTCAGCGGTTTGTGAGGAGATAGCCTCACATACATATACATACATACATACAGCCGGATTTTAATAGCGTAGATGAATCTAACGTCATGGGGGAATACCCCATAAAAATCATAAACGATTGTCTAAAATCGGAGCGACTAATGCTAGTACTTTTTTACTAGTTTCAGGACGACCTTAGAAAAATACAATCTTCCCGATGAGAACGATTCATAAGGAATCATGGAGAACAAAATAATATGTACGAAAATAAATATATTTTAGGTATTTAATTTGAAAAATGAAAGATTAAGACGATGAAAAAATCAGCACGTGAACTGGGAGTTCGTGACGCCTAATAGGAGATATGTAATAATCATACATAACGACTAGTTAATACAGCCAAACTAAACTAAAATGAATTTCGTCGAAATCAGTTGCTAAAATGGAATTTTCTACTTTCATAATAAAATCAAATTGAAATGAAAAATGAGTGCTCTCTTTTTCTTTATCCAGTCCCATGAATTTTATTCCATTTTTTGTTCTGTATGATAAATGCAGGTGTAGATATGTAAACCCTCTTCAAGTAATGTTCTTCTCGGAAGAGTGACACTATTTTAAATTCGTACATTCGAATCGGGAACAAAAGATTTTCCCACTGTAATCTTTATTGAGACACCTGCCGTGTACTTGCTCATACCCTGATTGGAAACAATGCCTTAGCACATTTTATTCGAATGCTTTGGGTCCACTGATTCTCATTTACGGTCATTACTGTGACATTTCCAGTTATATTGCCTTTACTGCCTAATTACATAACGTGAAAATTCGTTTCAGTCTTGCATTTTAATAAATTTAATTAGAGCAATTTTTAAAAATAAATGTTTATTAGTGTTTTAAAAATTTGAAATTATTTTAATTTTTTTCTATTGTTTAGTCTTTAATTTATAATTCATTTTTAAACATTTCATGAAATCTTGAAATCAACTTTTTCCCAAATTTACTACCACTTAACGCAAAGCGTATGGAATCAAAATGAAATTAAATTAATCAATTAATTAATAGCTAAATTCTGAAAATATTAAAACAGTGCATGTCATCATTGTATTGTCAATATTAAGTGTTCAAAATTTCATTTCAAAGCTCTAGCGTATCGGGAAGTGAATTTGAAATAATTACAAAAATTCATCTTTAAAAACGTGAAACAATGACAATATACTATTTTAAAATTTTTTGAAGATAATTATCAGTTAATCGATCAGTTTAATTAAAGTTTAGTTCCATGCGCGTGGCGCCACCTGGCATTAAATTTCAGAAAAAAATGATATCAAGATTCTATAATATTTATAATAATGAATTATAAATTAAAGAGTAAAAATAGAAAATAATTAAAATAAAAAAATAATTTCTACTTGCTACTACACTAATAAAAGTGCGCTTTAAAAATAGTTTTTAATGTCTTTGTTTCTAGATAAGATACATGCGAAGAATTGGAAATTAAGTTGATAAAATTTTTTATCCTTTTCTAAAATATTAAAATCTGGTCCTGCTGTTACCTTGACAAACGGATTCTTTCGCCGCCTTGTATGCTTTCTTCGGAACAATCAACTCTTGCGAAGTGTCCGAGAGGGATTCGGAGCTGTTTTCTTCGGGGTCAGACGCATTCAGCTGGTTATCGAGAGAAATTGTTTCTGGATCATCTGAAAGAGATAATGTCACATCAGATGTGGATTCCAGAAGATTCGATGTCTGTAACCGATATGATGATATATGACTGAAACGGGGAATTTAAAGAAATCATGCCGATTGTATTGGCTGGATTGTTGTTTATGATTTAAATATTTAGACCAAATTTGCGTTCTTATTTTTCATTATCAATATTTCCATGATTCTTGACTAATTAATTTTTAATTGTGAAATTGATACTGTTGCAAAAGACTTAAGTTTTAAAATAATGCATGTCACAGATTTCGCTGAAAACTTTTTTTGTTCCCTAAAATCGTGCTGGGCATGCATGTGAATTTGAGATTTTCATCCCTATGGAGATATACACTGTAAAAAAAATCCCGTAAAATTTACGGTTTTAAACCGGCAGCTGGGTTGGTTGTGCAAAACCGTAAAAGTTACGAAGTAAATCCGTAGGCACAACGGTTTTTTACCATACAGGGACAAGTTTTTTCCGTAAAAGTTACGAAGTAAATCCGTAGTCACAACGGTTTTTTACCGTATGAGATCAAGTTTTCTCGTTAAAAATTAAATCATCGAAGTAAGTGACGTCATCGACTGAGTTGAGTTGTTTCCTCCTTCTGTTCGAGTTGAGTTGAAACGTGCTGATGTGTATTATCGATTAGGAATATCAATTAATCAATATATATCTTTATTATTAATTTCAATTAATCTAATTTTTAATTGAACTTACTTGGACGATTTCGATGCAAGATGGTGACAAAACTTCTAACTCCTCCGAGCCGGGAATCGAAACCGCGTTCATAGAAACAAAAGGCAGTCGCTCTAAATACTAGACCACAGGAGACATCAGAAAATGAAGTAAAAATAATCTATTTGAGTTTTAAAGTCACTATAGCTCTAGTGGCGCCACCTAGTGGTGTAAAAATCAACTATTGCCAGAACACTTGTTTTAAGGTTAGCTTTCATGAGTGACAACAGGTTACTGCAACATGTGTAAACAATAGCGGAGATGGAACCCTATTAAAAACATGAAATGAATGCAATAAAATTACATTTAAGAAAAGGGAAAGTTATCATACGGAAAGCAATACCGTCTGACGAAAAATAGAATTTGAACTGACGGTTTTAAACCGTTTATGGCTGGAGCGGAAAACGGAGAAAAACCGTTTTGTCAACAAAACAGCTTTAAACCGTCAAATATATGGAAAAAGTCCGGGAAAAAAACGGATATTTTTTACAGTGTAGAGATTTATGTTTCCGGATGGCGTAGCATGGCCGAAGCTGGCTCGTGCCCTAAATAACCCGAATCAATATACTAATTAATTATGTTGTCGGAAATTCTAAAATTTGAGAGGATTGATCCAACAATGAAAAATAAATTAAAAAGTAATAGAAGAATGGGCATGAAAAGTTGTGCCAAGTTTGGTTATATTGACAATTATTTTTAAGGGGACATGCGACTGTTAAACCCCGAAAATTTTGATTTTATGAAAAAAAAATATATTATTCCCCTGTCTTTTTTGAACAATTTAAAACAACCCGCGTTAAAAAATTCCCTTAATTATGAAAGTTATAAAGGAAAATATATAAGCTGTTCAACGCAAACATTGAATATGGCCATATCTTTAAAGCGCTATATCTCAAAATGCGTTTTTTTAATATGGCGCTCACGATATCTCAAGAACTATTGAATATTTTTGCATAAAATTTTTACTGAATATGTATTGTGCTATGTTCCACGATTTGAACAACAGTTTTGTACATATCTTCGCCAAAGAAGTTTTTTGGGCGGGTGAGAAAAGTTTGAAATTTTAAACATTTACTTTTTAAATTGGTATATAAAATATAAATTAAATTTAAATATTAATAAATTGAGGTTAATTTTCTTAAACAGACTGTTTGGATAACTTAGATACCCAAAATATTGTGTTTAGACAAATATTTTATCCGTATTTATGCGCGCAAGGTGACTATCTCACTTTTCTCGAAAAATAATGCTCATATTTATTACTCTCTCAAAAAATACATACCAACATAAAGGTTTGAAAATGTGTGTACTATAAGAGAAAAAACACATTTTTCCAGAAAAAAATGAGTTTGTGAATTTCATTGTTTCAGAGATATAATGTATCGAATTTGACAGTTTCCACGCACTTTTTCGAGGTTTAAAAGTCGTATGTCCCCTTAAAAATGTTCTTTTTGCCGGTGGAGCAGTGCTTAAATAATAACTTTTAAAATGTTTCACAAATTCCTCGTTTATATTAACATCCCCATTGAAGCAACATGACGGTTATTTTGAGGTAGATGATGATAGATTAGATGATGAGGATGACACCTTATCCGGCAACCCCTCTGCTAGTTTCCGCATAATACCAGCGGTGGAACATCTGTTACCTGTCGTCAGATTTAACGTGCAACGGACCCACACTTATGGCGGACCTTTGATAAATGTGGGTTTCGAACCCTGAACCCTACTCTTAAGAATCCGAGATCTTACAAGGCCATCGTGGCCCGAGCAATTTTTCTAGTACACGCATGTAAGGAGCAGTACGTCCTGTATATTTTATGGATTTGTTAATGAATAGTAATTTTTCTAGTACACGCATGTAAGGAACAGTACGTCCTGTATATTTTATGGATTTGTTAATGAATAGCAATTTTTCTAGAACACGCATGTAAGGAACAGTGCGTCCTGTATACTTTATGGATTTGTTAATGAATAGCAATTTTTCTAGTACACGCATGTAAGGAACAGTACGTCCTGTATATTTTATGAATTTGTTAATAAATAGCAATTTTTCTAGTACACGCATGCAAGGAACAGTACGTCCTATATATTTTATGAATTTGTTAATGAATAGCAATTTTTCTAGTACACGCATGTAAGGAACGGTACGTCCTGTATATTTTATGGATTTGTTAATGAATACAGTATGCATTTTCTAAAAAAGGAAGAAATTAAAGTAAAAATCATACTAAAAGAAATGTAAAATAAAAGAAATCTAGATTATTCATCATTTTCTTAGGGTTTCAGTCTACTTACTGTTGATTGTTTGTATTTGTAAGAGGAAGCTCGGTTTCTGTGGTAGCCTGAAAACAGAATTTTGGACTCGGGGTCTGAAGATCGTGTGTTCGAAACTTTCTCTACCTTAGGTGCTATGCATGGGGTTCTGGTGAATATTAAATCCATCGAGTTCAGAATTGCTTTTGCTGAAGTGATGAGGAAGCTTGAAGCGGGAAAATAGCGACTCATGCGTCTTCTAAATCATCTGATTGTGATTCAAAATTTTGAGATCCGTCTCAAGATAACCTTTATGTAGTTTTAAATCGGGGCATTAATCTATCTTCCCTAAACCAACGGAAAACCTACGTTATCAGGGTTGATACAATTTCTAGAAGCCAATTTTTTATAAGAATCCATTTAGGCTCATTACATATTTTCATTAATGTATTATTCATCCCATTATGGAACATATTTTAAACAATTATTATGTTCTTTTTTTACTTCCGTACTTACTCCATGCATAATTATACTGACTGAAAATTCTAAAAATAAACATGATTGGGGCAACAATAAAATTAAATTAAAAAGTAATTGAAGAACGATGACGGAAAGTTATTAAGGTCAAAATGTCTTTGGTCCACATTTTGAAGCAATTAAGAACAACTACAGCGACTGGAAGCGAAGATGCAAAAATAAATATGTATTTCACTTCCTCCTTTCCTTAACGGATTTCTAGATGTATAAAATTATTTTAATAACTTTTTAGAATCTATTCACTTCAAATAAGTAATGGATTGTTATTTATTAATCAAGGAGAAAATAAAAGAGAAAAATCAGTCATGAAATGTTCAAATTTCTGAAAAATGCACGTGTAATACTTTCAAGCATTGCAGATAGTTTCAGATAATCATTTTTAATTAGAATTTCATGTAATAGGAATTTTAGCTTTTTTAAAGAATTAAAATTAAAAGGAAATTATCTGTACTCTGGCAAGTATTTTACCATGATGAAACTGGATTGCATAGACGGAAATATTTCACTCTCTGATTATGAGTCGTAACAATGCAGAATTGCGCTTTTTTCCAATAAAAATTATCTATTTTTTTAGTCAGGTTAGACTTGACTTTCTATCATTATTTGTTTTCGTGAAAGAGTAACTCATAAAAACGATCACGATTATGAAAAATATTTCTGAATTGGCTAAATAAGGCCAAAATAAAAACATTTCTTTTTGCAAATAATATTTCGTTGATATTGTGATGTATTTCAGCATAACGTGATGAATCGGGGAGCCTTCTTTATCAAAAATAATATGTTTATTGGACGTCTTCCACAGCACAAACATGTAAAACAAACACATACACTTACATCACAAACGTTACATCCTCACTGATATCGAATTCCATGTTCAATCATAATTATTCTTCTCCGTTTCTAGGCAACGTTAGCAAAAGACAAATATATCGTTGCCACACTATTTTTACAACCTTTAGAAAAGAATTAATGCCAAACGATTTTGCGAAACAATATTTTCAAATTAATTTCTTTTATGACCAAACGATTTTTTTTATCTAATTAATTTCTTTTCTTTAAATATTTTAATAATTCTACAAATATATATATATTCGTTAAGAATAATACAATATAAACAGTTGTTAAACTTAACGTTCCGTCTGCCGCATTAAATCTCAAAAAAAGAAATCTAGCGTTTTACTAGTATCACAACGATTTCTTCTATAGTAGCTGACAGAACGTTAAGAGAGATATAATGCTGATCACTGATGAAGTTAACAAAACTTCCAGATTTGCAAGTCCATGCACAAAGAAGATTCTTCACGTAGTATAATGCGGGCGTTGCAAAATTAGCAATACGCTATAATTTGATTGCACATTCGAAATAAGAAAACCCAAAGCTGTTAAAATATTAATAAAAACAGATCATCAATTTCATTTCTTCCTCACAAAAGCCTCTTTCTTTTTGGGCTAGCTGTCTATTACTAAATAGAAGCCATTTTTTCAAAAAAGGAAAGAAGAAACAGTGACAGCCGGTAAAAAGGGCTACCACCCACCTTTCATCGAAGAGCATTGTTAGCTCCGTGCTGATTTTGGGTTATATTAACATGCAATTGACCTATCCCAACTAGCAGAATGAAGTAGGCTCTGGAAATGCATGGACATCAATGCGTTTCCGATTGTCAATAAAGAACATCCTATGGAAAGACTCCATCGGGCTACAGGTGGTTGTAAATTCTCATTGCTATTGTCGCTCGTATTATGGCACTTTGGCCCTGAAGTTCAAAAGCGGGAAGATTCACTGAACCGTGACCTTAGGGGGTAAATTCTCTCTTACATTTTTTATTTGTTTCTGTCTCTCCATAACAATGGTTCCGACTGCACGGCTATCATTTCGATGGGGAGAAAAACACACTGCTTTTCTTGGAAGTGTGCTTGCACAAGAATGCAGCGTGCTTTCTAATCGTGTGACTCCAAGAGAGAACTTTATGGTCAAACCGTTTATCTATTCTAATCAGATATAAAACGCAACCCCGGCGCGCAGCAGAATTGTTCAAAATTTTATACGAAATTTATAGAAATCCGAAGAATTTTTAGCAAAAAAAGTTAAGTTCAGATAAATCGTTTTGCTCTAAAAAGACTGGAATAATATTCTACAAGCTGGTTTCATACGAAATTGTATTATATCAAAGTTTGCAATGAAAATACTGGAAAACGAACATTTTCTTCGGTTTTGCTGATATATGAACAATAAATTTTATACTAAATGTAATTAACTTGATACAATTAACACGTGAAAGTAAAATAGTATAATTTTAATTTAAAAACTGAAATAAAAAATAACAAAGAGATTATTAGTAAGATAGTTTCTGATAGAAAATTATGTAATTATCTGCTTTTAATAAATGAAATTATATATTTTAAAAACAATAAATTTTCAAATTTTTTCCTTACAGTATTTTCAAAGTTGCAACAAATAATCGTTATTATTTCGCGGTCATTTGCCGACTCCTAACCTTTCGTGTAGAGTTGGCACATCAACAAGCCTGTTATATAGAGGAATTCCGATATCAATATAGATTCGATTCAAACCGAATTTACTCTCAACACCAGATTCTGATCGATGAATAGGCAGTTGCAATTTTTGTAACAGAAATTTTTATCTTACAGGGTATTAAACTTAATGAAATTAATTAGCTAAATCATTCCATTTTATACCTTTTCAAACTGGGAAGTATTAAAACATTTCGATAACTTAATATAAAGTGGGATCCTATTTTTAAACACTTGGAAGGGTCACAAATAAAAATGGCCGCAGACATTTAGTGGCATAAATATTAAGTTTTTAAAGCAAAAATTATATGGTTTATGGAGAACTATTTTAAATTTAATAAATATCTGTTGATCTAGACTTTATTATACATGATAAAGATTAACAAATTTTGACTTCTTGCTAAGCTTTCGTGATTCTTTTTCTTTAAATCAAAGCAGAATTTAAAAAATATTATAATATAGTTTACTAATCTGAATGCATTCCTTGAAATTTGCTTTTTATATAACTTACCCAAATAAAGAAAGCATTTCAAGACTTTTAACGTTATTTATGTGCACATCAAAAATTCTTTTTTTAAAGGTAAGTGTTTCCACCTACTGTACTGTAAAGAATATTTCAGCGGATACATAGGAATTGTTCAGCAGATACTATCGATATTCACAATTTTTTCTATAAGTACTATAAATATTAGCAGAACCAAAGTAATTAGTTCATGAATTGCTGAAGTTATTTAATAATTTTCAATTGTTTACGGTAAGAAAAAAATGGCTAATATTTTCGTCTTTCTTCCTGTCTAAAAAATATTTTGTAGCTTAACAAGCAACCCCGCATATCTCATTTTTTTGAAATTTCAAAGAGAAAGAAAAAACTGAATTTTTCGCAACCAATAAACAAATATTTCGGAATTTTTTAACATCTTATATAAACATGCGACCACATGTTCCAACCAGATGTGAAAAAAATTCAGAAATATTCATTATTGGTTGCGAAAAATTCTGGTTTTTTTTCCCCATCGTTGAAATTTCAAAAAAGTGAGATAGGCGGTGTTGTTTCTTAAGCGAAGATTTGTGTTTTCCATATTCCCAAAGCTGGAAATTAGTTTGATACCTGTGGTTATGTAAATTCAGTTTAAAAATGTCAATTTTATTTATAATAACTGTATTTAAAAATACCATAGCAAAGATAAATGGAATTTTCTTTTATGAGCGAATCAATCAATAACTAAATTTTAAAAGTAAATTAGAAAATTTTTTCAAACAGCACTTAAGTTTTCACTACAACTTTTAGAGAGAAATGATACACAGTTGACCAGTGGCCTAGCGATCAGGAGGCAAGGGTCATTTACACTCTCTAAGCTCTGAAGACAACTGAGGCAAAAAAAAAATCTCATTGTCCTCTGGACACCACTTTCCCTCATGGCATCATTGCAATTCAACAGTTTTTGTACATAAATTTTCAAACATTCATAAAAAAACCTCCAAAAAAACTTCAACTTAGGAAATTTAGATTTAAGATATTCAGAATTTTTAACATCTAAGATCTCAACGCTTTACACTGACGTTACTGGAACATCGCAAGCATACTTATTTTTATACATTAGGGGCATTACTAACAAAATAAGGAGTAATCAGAATATCTTACAGAAGTATTTTTCTATTCTATGTTCTTTAGAAACATACCGAATATAATTGTAAAGTTACCTATGTGCGATTCGATGAACTTTGCTCTCAATTTCCGACTCAGGCTGACCCATTCTGGTTCTGACTCCCTTCGCATTTTGGAATTTCGACACTTTGGCTTTCCAATCTTTTCGATGATTCTGACATCTCCATTGGGCTCTATCAAATTGATTTTCTCCACAGACTGATCTGGGGTTATAAGTGGATATTCTGGAATGAGAAATAAGCTTTAGCAATTATAAAAATAAATTAACTTACTCATATTATGTATAATATTTTGAAAAACTCCTAATGACCAACGACCATATCAGTGTATTTTGAAAGAGTACGCAATTTTTTAACGGATTTTCGGTAGAATATGTACATTTGTATCGAACACACAAAGAAATTGCAAAACAACTCGTGTCCTACCAGCCTAACCGTTCCCTAGTCATCTTTTTGAAACACAGATTCAATCTACTAGCTCGCTAAATGACTCTTGCTAAGAGCACGAAAAGGTTCGAACTCACCATCTTCGAATAATTCAGATATCATCCTTTCATGACTTAACTTGCCTGATCATTACATTCATAAAAATACAAAATCCCAAACAATTTTGAAAAAATTCCAGTTTATCCCATATAAAAACATTCAGGTTAATAAAATTCGCTATTTGCAATTACTTTCGTGGGCAGCAAAAGAAGAAGGCAAATTTACTCCATTTTGTGCAGTTAGCAAGAAGTTGGATACTTCTTGCATCCAACTGGAAATTCGAAATTTTTTAATGGATGTTTATTTCTAATGCATCGTTAGCTCTCCTAACTTATTACATTAGAGTCCTTGGTAGTAGATGGGATCGGACTCTGTCCGGATCACCGAAAGTCCGTATTAAACGGATTTTGCCTTAAAATGCACGTAATATAAGTTTAGATGGGTAAAAATATAAAAATCAAAGTTTTTTTCACAAATACATACAACATTTTTTACAGCTTAATTAACACAGCTCAGTAAGAGATGCGCGAATTATTATTTTCGCACTGACCTCTCACTAAAGTTAGTACATCCTGTTTTTAAAAAAATGAATACCGTCCAGATTAACTGGATGTCCGGACAACCGGGGTCCGGATTAGCAGGACTCTACTATACATCATAAAGAATTTATTGACCCTCGCAGCATGCACAGTTTTGTTGAATCTTTTATAACCGTTACCTAATAAAATGATAAGTTTCACATATTTACTTTGTACTTAAAATTTAGTTTAATTTGTTTCTAATATATCGAACAAGCTCATTTTCAAATTTGCAAAAATATTTGAAATCTGTAGAAACATTAATTATGTTAAAGTTCTTACTTTTGAGAAAAATAGCAATTAAGGAAGAGTAAATTATATAAACAAGGTAATGATTATTTGATAATTTATCAAAGAATTTCTACAAATATTAAAAATATAATTCCATTTTTAATCAAACTATGTTGAGGAAATTGTTTTCAACAGTTAAAATCTCCAGCATATTTTAATGAAAAATTTTGCAGTGAGAATTAGTACTGCTTAAGTTTTCAATAAGTATATTTTGAAATATTTCACATACATTCTTTAAACAAAAATGTCATAGACAATTTCACGAAAACATACCGTGGCTGGCACGCACAAAGCCACGAAACTGCTGTAAGATACGGTAGTAGATTCGCAGTTTTGAAGTGGTAACGTATGCTTAGTTACCATATGTTCGTTAATTTTTTGTTGTTATTGTTATAACAAAATAGAAAAGAAGCATAAAAAAATTACACATTAAAAGTGATTAATTTTATACATAAATTTTTAATTACAATAATAATGATACGTTCTGAATTAATGCATTTATAAATCTTCGATTAGAAATCGTTGCTATATCTGAAAAATTCTTAACACATGAAAATATAACATATTTTTCGTAATATAAAGCGGCAATAATAATAATAAATACAATCAGCATTAAGCAAACAATTGTTTGAGCGCAATATTTTTCAAGTAACTTGAATATGAAACAAATAAAAAAGAATGTTTAAATTAATATTAATACTTGATACAAAAATATGAAGTCATTTCTTTTATTTCGAAGATTAAAGTTTTGAAATCTAAAAATACTTTAACTAACTCGGTCAACTCAAGGTTTATCCATAAAAAATGGGGAAAAAACTATGTCAAGGTAACTGATAGTCCAATAACTAATCTATATCAAGCATCGAATCTAATGAAGAAGAATTTTTCACACTTGCATAGAAAATAAAGACAGCATAACGAAGATTACAAGGCATTTTTAACCCACGAATAGCACAACCATCAAATGTATTCAAGAAAAGGTTGGCATACAATAGTCAACGCCATTTGAACAATCTAAGAGTCGAGAATTTTATTCAAATTGAGACATTCAGATCGAAATCCATACTTAACGTGAGCTGGATAAAGATAGAGAGAGACATCTTCACCTATGTGTTCCTCGATGAACTTTGTGCATAATTTTCTGCTCAAGCGAATCCACGGCGGCTCATCCGTTTGATTTGCTGTCACGTCCATGCTGTCCACCACTTTCTTCTTCACATCATATTTCTGCGGAGTCTGTGATGGTGGTTGCTTCGTTGGCTGAGGCGGTGGAATTAGCTTTACCACCTGTTGTTGCTTCACTCCATCCGGTTCCTCGTGTAGATAGGAATCGGCGGAATTGTGTTCTAAATACGTCACAAAATAAAAATAAAAAAATAAGATTTTTTTTTCCTTATAGTGTTTGAACCTGATCAATTTGACAAGGTAAAAACAGGTCATATCTTTTATTTTAATTTCTTTTAACGGGAAAAAAATAGGATATCGGATGAAACTTCTTAGGAGGTGATAACCAAAGAGGAATTTAAGAGATGGGATATAATGACAGAACTAGACAAATTATATAATTATTTTTTACTACAAAACACCAGTAATTTTACAAAATACTTATACATTTAAAACGCAAACTCATATTATCAATACCTAGAATAGATTAGCATGGGAAAACTTCAAACTAT
>BGPR01025201.1:0-22523 GCA_013235015.1 Araneus ventricosus | reverse complement strand
ACAAGGAATCCATTCTAGTCCACTTTTTCAAGGTTTAAAGAAACAAGAAATCCATTCTAGTCCATTTTTTCAAGGGCTTTTAGCTTTTTCAGACGAAAGTCGAGCTTCTTGCAGAAAAATTTCCCAAGTGAATTGAATCCATATCGTATGGACTAGAATGGGTTTCTTGTTTGTTTAATTCTATGCTTTCGGAGTGTATTTCTTGGTTTTTAACTTTCTTTGAATAATTTTTGCATTTTATATAAAGTGTTGTATTGTATTAGGAATTTTGTTTACTCACTTTATTGTGCCCCTAATGAGATTCTGATTCTTTTGAACGAACTTATTTTATCCGGCAACTCGGTTAGTGAGAGTACAGCGTATTTCACATTTTAGATTCCGCAAAACCTGATGCTATGACTAATTTATTTAACGTAAAAGAAAGCTGCCCCTCCCGCACGTGCTATTTTCTTGAAAAAATCAATCTGGTTTTTTTTTTCTTTTTTTCCTTCGGAAGTGAAATCCAATACATACGTAATTATTTGGCAGGTGAAAGTTTGCCTGTGATTGGAGTATGATAACTTGGAGCTTAACAATATCCGACCGTTTATTTGAAACCCAGGGAGAGCTACAAATAAACTCTTGGTTCAGTCAATATCATTGAATCTTTCATTAAAAAAATTACTGAATCAAGCGAAGAAGTCGATAACATTTTTCGTAATGAATTCCATTTTTTTTGTGAATTGGAGTGAAAAAATTAAGTTGCCAGAATTAAAAGTCTTTATAACGTAAAAGAGAATAACAAAACTATTAAGTTTTATAATTATTATGAATAAAGATCGGTTGCCGCTTGAATTATGATTTTGGATGAATGATAGGCAAATCAAGTCAAAGACGGTTTAAAAAGTTGATCTCGAAATGTTTAAGTGGATACGATAAATTGGCTTTCATTCATTTAGCATTTGTTTACTGTATTTATTTGCATTTTCTTTGATTCATATACCCGATTCATATTATTCAAAGAGCTCCTATAATAATTGAGTATTTCAAACTATATATTAACCTGTATTATTTTGAGGTGTCTGGTTTGAAACCAAACTAGTAGATAATTCTTTTTGAATCTTTAGAGACATTTTTTACTCGTATCGAAGAAATGATTTGTCTTAGCTGTAATTTTGTTGGACAAATTTAAGCAAGCAGTATACTATCATTAAAATAATTCTAGTGGAATATCCACAAAATGAATGCCCTGTTTGTTAACTATCTTTTTCTATAATAAATGGTTAACAAGTGAAGTGGCAAGCTATAATTTGAACAATAACAAAAAATGCCTTATTTGAATCTACTTCATCATTTGCATATTTAATCACATCTTCAGCAGAACCGCTTCCAAATGTTAAGAGATAATCAGGTATAAAATGTCGTTTATAATTATTACAACGCATTTAGACGAAAAATCAAACACCTATTCTTTGGAGCTGTATTGCCTTACAACATGTTGACACCTAGCCGATGGCATCCTATCTGGCTGCATGTTTAAGCAAAGTCACCATTATAATAAGTACTCGACTAGGTAAATTATTTATCATTAAGGAAAATAAAACCTGGGGTGTTCATTTGTTCACTGAATGCTTCCAAATTTCTTTCTAAACCCAGTTCTTGTGATGAGTTATTAGAGCTGGATAAATCGAAGAATAAACGGTTATTATCTTAAGGGACAAATAAGTTTTAAATGAACAGTAAAGACATGCGATTTTAATGGACAAGGTTGCATAGAATACTTTAACAGAATGTAGAATATTCGCAAGACAATCTCAGCGCCGACCAGACTCGTAATTTACTAATAACGAAATTGATGAGGACGTAGCTTTTGGTGCTACGTTCTCAGTATTTTCATCATTAGCAATGCCATCTACGAATTGCGTGGGCTACAGAAGAAGTTTATCATGTATTCTTCAATGTCATGTATGGATATCAATTTGTATAATTGCTTATTTCACCCAGTCGAAAAGTTATAAATGTCACTAATTTTTGTAGGATGCAATTCCAGCCAAATTAGAGTAATAATAGATCTGGGCTGCTGTGGGCGATTTTCCTCCAAATCCTTGGTGGCTAACATTTTAAATGTCCTGAGAAACGCTTCTAATCTGAATATTAGAATGAAAGGTCGATTTCAAAGTTATATAAATGATCAAACAACAAGGAATTGTGGCTTTTTTCTTTTGAAACATGATCTGATGACGCTCACTAAATAGCTTCTAGAATATTAGCCTATCAATGCAATTTGAAATATTAGAAACCCTGGCAATTATATTTCCGGATTCTAATTGCGGTAAATTTCCTCCTTTCGCGAAAACCTGCCTACTGTTGCACGCACACAATGTGTCATCCCTACAAGTTTTCAGGAAAGGTGGTGTCCTTCTCTCTGGGAACAGTTGAACTAATTTCGGTCAGTCATCATTTCTCGAGTCAATCACCGGTCAAGCACAAACTCTCCATTTCGATGGCCTTCAATTGAACGGGTTTTACTTTCCTGTCTGACACTGACACACATCCCTAACGCCTTTTCAATCAACGGCCAAAATGGTCAATAAACTCGGCTCTTTTTTGCATTCGTTCTTGTTTTGTTTACATTCATCTTGTAACGTAGCACGGCCGTGTAGATGAAAAGGGGAAAACGGCTGAGTCATTACTTTCAAGCCGCTTTTAACTAACGAGTCATTCTTTGATAAACAAAAATTGAAAGCAAAATGTGAACAAACATTGAATAGCCTGTAAAAGATAAATGTTGTTGTATTCGCAAGTTATGTTTATTAATGAGTTATGGGAAAATTTAAAAGATAATGTTAAAAGACACCATTTGTAATATAGATATACAAGTGCATTTTACATCAACAGCCCAGTGTTCGAAACTTTTCAATCTTGTGGAGAATACATGAGAAAGAAAAAAAAAACCGAAAGTATCTTGTGAGAATAGCTATCGTCATAAACATGTTAATAGGAATACCAGTGGCGAATCCAGGGAGAGGGCTATCGGGCTACAGCCCCCCCCCCCCTTCAGAGCCAAGCCAGAATTCTTGATTTAATTTAACATCATTACAACTGTTTTTTCTTAATTTTTCTCTTTAAAAAATAATAAAAACGTTTCAACATTGCTTTCTGGCTTGAAAGGCTCGAACATTTTGCTACTTTTGTAGTCATTCCACTTGTCTTCGACCGCGTCAATGCTATAAATACATTTTTTGACTAATTATTTCATTGTAATTCTTATTAAATTATCGAAAATATTGTATTGTTCTTTATGATTCATATTGTCAGGTGAGTCAAGTCTGTAAAGTTAAAGAGTTTTGGTTTACTTTAGCCTTGAAGTTTGACATTCATCACGACGATACAAAGTTTTTATGACCTCAGCCCCCCAGACCGGAATCCTAGATTCGCCACTGGGAGATACACTATATTTTCAGCAACAACTACGTATCGATATTCCCGAATATAAGCTATTAAATAGTTTTTCTCTGGATTATTGCAACAATGCGTAGATATCTGCATAAAATATTTTGTTCTTGTCAATTTCATTTGCACTCGGAAAGTATGTTTAGAACATCGTTTACACAGTATTTGCCAAGTTACTATTTACCTATTTCATAGTGAAAGAGAATGAATGTTAACTCTGAAGTTTAACTTTGCATGAAATATTCTTCTTAGAAATAAAGATTTTATTAGTTTCGAATGAAGCAATATTGTGATTTTTAATGCAAAATACAATTGGGCCTCAGTCTAAGATTATAGATTCACTTCTCTTATAGAGGTAAATGGCATTCGTTCTGAAACTCATTACTACATAGCACTAAGTCCTGTGTAACATTTCTATAAATCTTACCAATATTCATTCCAATTTGGAAAAAAAAAATTATCTGTCCTTTTTTGGCTGTGGCATCTCATTCAATTTTCTAGAAACAGCTTTTGAAATTCCTGAAAGACGGAAGTTTCTCTCATTACATCCAATGAGCGAGTCTTCAGAAGATAAAATTTTTCTTCGCATCCATAAAAAAAGCTTCATTTTATTTGCATTAATGTAGTAGATAATTTTAATTTCACCCCAAATATTAAGTTTATGAAACAAAATAAATTAATTCTTGTAATCTTTGTAAATAAAAACCATTATTTGCCATATACCGAAGAAAGTTCGGTAGTTTGAATTTTTCTAAGTATTAGTAACCCAGAAGTGAAATTTTCATAAGGTACTAAAACAAATTCGTGACATGGTATTTTTCTTTTTTAATATAGTTTGTAGAAAAATGTAGAAATGTGTGTGTAATATCTCACAGAACAGCAATTACTTGTGTTGGAAAAGGTAAATCTCTTGTTATTTTCGTATCAATTAAAAACTTTTAATGTCCAACGAAAGAAATTAAAATCATTAAGATTTATCTAAAGAAATGGGTTCCATTGCTTTTAGTTTATTCAATAAAACATTACACATTTGACGAAAAGGAGTAAATATAATTTTTTAATCAAAAATATAGATGTCAGAACAAAATCTTAGAAACGCAAAAATTATACGATAGGGAAATTAAGCCGCAATGAATTCCTAAGAAAGAAAATGCCTAACTATTCATCAAAATATGAGAAAAATGCGATTAAATTTTCATAGTGTTTATATCAAAGCATCACTCTTTTACGATTTTGTTTTGACATCCATGTTTTTAATTAATATATATAATCTGCTTTTCAAAACATTAATGAAAGCGTATTTTTTAGAAGGTTTTGTTATAATTGTACCTATTTCTGTTAATACATCTTTAAAGTGGCGTTTCAAGTGTAAATGGCACCAAGGCATAATATTTTTTCACTCTCTCTACACATTGGGTTATAAAAAGTAAAACTAACGTTTTCAGTGTTTTGTGTCCGCTGCACGCACCATCCAAGATTGGCGTCCCCTTTTTATACTCATTTGCCTTATCTTTGTTACGCCCCTGATTCTATGAGCAGAATTTAATTTTTGATAGAGAGCGAAACTCATAAACCGCCTTTAGAACAAAAATTTTATCTCTCCCATCCATCACATCAGTCTGCAGCCCAGAATTCATTTCCAGTGCATCTGAACTCCACACCCGAAGCTAAAGGCGACAAAGTGTGAATAGGTCCGATTCGGAGGAAAGATTGCCGTTTGCGAATATTTCAAGTAAGGTTTTTGTCAAACAATAAACCAAACAATGGAGTCGTTATGATCTCGTTTCTGTTGTCTCGGTTGACCGCTCCTCGAATGACCAGAGGCTCCTTCTCCAGCCACTCTAGATTTCGCATTTTACCTCGTTTGAACTACTTATTGGCAGATAACAATCATTTAGCAAATTCTTATGCTTTACTACTGACGAAGCATGAATTAACCATCTTGTTTAACACTACTTTCTAAGTGAATTTTCTAAAGATTTCCCATGGGACCTAAGACAAAATACATGCCATACGCATAAAAAGTGTCCATCATGCATATATTAATAACCTAGCCCTTCCAAAAAGATCAGTGTCATTTATGGATGAGTGACATGGCACGCAATCCGTTAAATATCATCGCCTTCTCGCACGTCTATTCTTTTTCTTAGATACCTCGTAACTACGGGAATATTTAATATAAGTATAATATCTAAAGCGTATTCTGCAAATTAAGAAAATGGAATCCGATTATTTTCATTCATTCAGGGAAGTTGTCAGTTCGAAAATTTAAGGTTTAAGGTATCCGACTGTGTTCGGAGACATTTTTTGAAAAATAACTTATATATATTTTTAATGTTATTTTTCAACTGCATATGTTTTAAAACTATGAAAATATTGTAAAATTAAGCTTTCAAAATAATATTTTTTAAAAAAAACTGAGAAGTTTGAAGAAAAATGACTAAAATATTTGCCTTACGCTAACAGCCATAGACAAAATCATATTCTAAATATACATAAATCCTTGTAGGAGTACATTTTTATGACAGTTATCTGTGTTATGCTCTAAAATCTTTCTTGTACTTTAAAATAGTTTTGAGATATAGCTGAACATAGTTACTAAACTGGTAATTTTTCATAAAAAATGCTTTTCGTTCATATTTAAGCACTTAAAAATAATACTTGATTTTAAAATTGACCTTAGTTTTTAGAGGAAAACATCAAGCATATTACAGAAAACAGTCTCAGAAAATTTCATATCAATACTTGAATAACGTTTTGAGAAATCATTGTTACGGTCGACAGTTTTCCTCAAAAATCACTTCTCAGAAAACGCATTTAAAGTTTTCATGGAACTTAAAATAATGCCTACAGTTCGGTAATAAAACAGCTGTAACTCCATTTGTAATTCACGTAGAGTAAAAAGTGAGATAGTTTTAGAAAGCTGATTAAACAGGCTACAAAATTAAGTCATAAATTTTTTTTTGATAATTTCATCAAAAACGACGATTTTAAACCAGTCGGATACCTTAAAGATATTAATTTGCAATGTTATCGTTCCTTAACTTCCATTCGAGTTTTGATAACAAACTAGAGCAAACGAACTTCTTTCGATGAAGCTTCTACCGATGCTAAAAGATTTTACGCGACTGTAAGCGACACTTTGTAAAAAAAATTATATATTTTCAAATCTGGCCATATTTAGTGTTAAAGCACAAAACGGGAATTCTTTCGAAGCATGGATATCGGATAGAGTAAGCCTAAAATGCAGCAGTTTTACACCAAATTTGACTATTTTTTTCTTTCCATCCGACTAACAACGGGAGAAGCGTTTTAGGCGCTCACCAGGAGCGGGATGGAAAGAGGCCGCAAAATAAAATGGAAGGATTAAATTTGTTCTTTCAGAATTCTTTCGTAATGTACCAGACTTCAGTATTTTCCGTTCTCGGAAGTATTTCAGAAAATTCTACTTCATTGAAACGAAATGCCAATATTTGATATTTTGTGGAGGCTCTTTGAAATTTTATCATTTTTTATCTCCTCCCCCCCCCCAGTTGGTTGGATCCACTTGCTTCTACAATCCTTATCAAGCACGTGGTCTAACACTGATTACATTCCACGAACACAGCAACCATGCGCCTCTTTTTTAAATTAATGAAAGTACCGCCATCCCTAAGACTTTCAAACTTCAATGCAGATTTAAGAACATCAAATACTTCTTGATTAATTTCCACTAAAAGTAGTACGAGCTGCTCACAGAGGTAAACTTCTGTCAGAAATGAAGTCAATAAATAAGGTTGTTTTCCCCCTCTATATTGCTTGCAATTTGTTTGGAAAAAAATTGAAATCTAATCTTTTTATTCGGTATGAAGACAATCATTTTAAATGATTTCTACCAGCAATATTTCCAAAATATGTTCTCTAATCTCAACAGCGCTTTGAAATTGGTTCTTTTTATGTTGAAGCATGAATTAAAATTTATTTTTTCCTTATTTTTACACGCTTTTATTCATTTTTGTAAAGATGGAATTTTATAATAAATTTTTCCCTCGCTTCTTGTTGTGTTAGAGCTTTAAAATTTTGCACAGTTGTGTTCCTGAAACAATAGAAGATTCTAATATTTTTAGAGCTAAATTATTTATAAATTGAATGATTTTAATTCAATTTTGATTCCATATGATAGAGATCCATTTGGTAGTGAATTTGAGAACGAATGAATGATAAGATTTCGTGATAATGAATTATGAAATATATTAAAGGCTAAAAAGGAAAAAACAACTATTAATAAAACAAACACTTTTATTAACGTGCCAAAGATAAAAAATTTTATCAACAATCTGGAGTTAAAAAAATATTAAAAGAGTGAGGCAATGAAAATAATACGGTACGGAAACTATGCCACAATGAATATCTCGAAGGAAATTCCTAAACATTCGTTAAAAATTAATATATGCTATGAATGTGATTAAAATTCTAATCTAGAATATTTCTATTAGCTCCTTATGCTTTTATGATTTTTGCTTTGACTTCTTCCAGATTTCGATACAATTTTCTGCTTTTTAGTTCACTAATAAAAGCGTGTTATTTTATTTTCATTTATAATTATCCATTCTATAGCACGAAACATTTATCATTTCTATCCTATATGATTAGGTGTTTTGTTTCCAACAGTAAGAAAATATTTTTATTTTATGGCCTGGGAATGCTTTTTTAGTTTTGTATGTGTAATGAAGGGCCTGCACGCATTTTCTGTGCGTAAAATTTGATCCCATGCGGAAAATTCTGTTGACAGGAAATGTTAACCTTTTCTCGATTCTCTCCGAAGAACTGGTGTTGCTGAGCCGGATATTTACGCTCCGAAAAGGCTAGTTATTATTTTTAACCGTTTCGTGACTGGAGGCTGCGGAGGGGCTCATTTAAATGACATGGAAAAAGACACGTTCGAGAGGTTTGTAATAACTAAGAATGAGAATTCCCCAGTTCGAAAAGTTCCAACCTATTTTTCGTCCTGGAATTTCCATTGAGCAGGGGCAAGAAAGGTGGCAGCCATTCAGCAATGGAAGAAATACGCTGAGAGGAAAAAGAATCCAAATAGACAATCCTGCAAAAAGTTGCACTGGAATGGAAAAAAGAGCCCTCGCGTCTAGGTGATGAATATTGAAAGGAGAATTGTATGCCAAATTGGAAGGCCTGAATAAGGTTCTTTAGAAATGTAAATTCTGAATGAATATTGCCGAGATGAGATTTGATCGTGGCTTTGACTGCGAAGTGAACAAATAAAAGAAATGCTGCTATTTTTTTTTTTTTTTTGAAATTTTAGCGTTGAAATGAATAAGCAACAATCTTTACAAATAATTATAACTTTTTAATGCTGTCTAATTTAAAATTCAAATTGTTACTACCATAACCTCTTCATAACCTCTTGTCTGCTTCAATAATTGCAGTGAGCTTTGTTATGGCACATATTAATACGATAAAAAGATACACACATTAGTACGCCAAAGTGGTTATTTGCGGAAAAAATAAGTGTAAATCGTATGTTTTATAATCGCTTTTCATCTCTGAATATTTAATAGACATCTATATAAATATCCAAGATGCGTAGCACTCTTTAATCCGTTGTAGAGAAATTACTTTAAAACATTGTCGCTACGTTTATGTGTTGTTCGTGTAAAGATTTGGTCAAATTTAAATTTGTAGCGGTTGAAATTCACTGCCTTTTCCTTTTTATGGTAGGTGGCGCTACTTGAGCCATCCGGGTTTTTCCCATGATGCCTCTTTCTCTTCTTCACTGTGTACTTGTCTTGTGATGTTGTTCTCTGTCTTGTGTCTTGTACCTTTTAATGTACTGTGTCGTGGAACTTAGCCATCTAATAAAAATGGTTCCTGAAATTGAATTGATTCTTAAACAGCGGCATTCCATATAAACATGAGTCTCGTCCCTCTACAAATTTATAAAAAAAATTCTACTCGTTGTATTCCTGGAATATATGGTTATGAAAATGTTTAATGTTTTTGAACCCAAAGCAGATATTAAAATGAAAAGGCTGAAAACGTACCGTTAATAGAGTCTTGAAAATGAGTGATTGCAAACAAGTCATGAGTGTGTTAATTGAAATATCAAATTAGTTTCGATGTCTCTCTTGCATTTTCTAGTTTATTCCTGAAAATTTAATCTGCTCACTCTGTTTCTATCTATGAATGTCTCAGAACAGACTCTTTCAAAATTCATCTCATTCTCATTCGAAAAGACTTTTTAGTTTCGTGTCAAGTTTTGAAAAAATCTGGACGGGCATTTGCTCTCGCTGTTAATGGGAAAACGACCTCAGTGCAGCTGCCTGCCCTTTCGAGAAAGATCCATTCAATTCCTTGAAGGTCCATCAATCCTCATCACTTTGTGCTTAATGTTTATAATAAAGAATGGAAAATTTTTGATTAATGCGAAAAACTACGTCTCGGTTAATATTTTTAATATTTTTTTTCCCCAAGAGATGTATTTTTAATTTTGAGGGTACAGGGTTCTTAATCTTCAGTCTTACCACTTCTAGATTTGTTATCCTGGATTATGCTTCGAAATCGATGGACTTGATAACTACCGATACTCACTTATGTCGTTCTGGAGAGATCAGTCCATATCCACGCTAAACGTGGCCCAATAGCTAATTTCTAAACTGTTAGAGATAGGAACACTTTTCCAATTGTAAAAATGCTCTAAATGATGTAAAGAATTATATTTCATATTGTTTGACACAATAAATATACTGCTAAAAATTGCGAAGTCTGAATTTTTATACAGTTCCCTGGTCCTATAAGTCATATTTAGTAAAATAATCTTGAGACACTAACATTTCAAACAAAAGGAGTTCTTGTCTCCTGCGACTAAAAACTGACCGAATTATGAAGCTTTGAATTTCATTATTTTTGGCGAATCGGGGGCCGCCACATCTCCTCGAGCCGTTCGCTGATTGGTGGATCTTTTTCGAGGTGTCCGTTGAAATGGTCTAAAATCGTCAAAAGTAATGATATTCAAAGCTTCATTACTCGTTCAGTTTTAGTCGCAGAAGAGTGGAAATTTTTCTGTTTAAAATGTTACTGTGTCAGGAATATTACTAATCGGGAGACTAAAGTTACTGTATCGGAAATTACTAAATATGACTTATAGGACCGGGGGACTATAAAAATTTAGACTTCATAATGTGTTTAGCAGTGCATTTATTGACTCAAATAACATAAAATATAATTCTTTACGCCATTCAAAGCACTTTTCCAACTGGGACTAAATGCCTATCTCTAACGACTGAGAAATTAGCTATTGGGGCCACGATTAGAATGGACACCCAGCATTATAACATACATCGAATCGCAAGGCTTTTGAATTTGATAGCTATTAATTACCTATTTTTTAAAACTTTATTTGGACTAAATTAACTTGGAACTAAAACATGTCAAGTGTTGTGGGATTTCTTGCATCGATGGAAACAATACGTTCTTAGAATTTCCTGTTACTCAGAAGTGTAAATTGCAGTCAGTGACAACTCGTATTGATAGGTACGCAGAAAGATACGAACGCCCGTACTCCTGATAAATGGCATAGCATATGTTTTTACGTGTCTTAAGATTATGAAAAGCGCACCATGAAATGAAGCAACTTTCTTTTGAAGTATAGTTTCCTTACGTAGAGTATTGTTGACGAAAACTACAACTAAAGTAGATGACTTATCTGAACTTTAATGAAGAGTGATCCAGAAATTAGAAAAAAAACAACTTTAAAATCAATTTTCAAACTAATGAACAAAGACAGATGCCGTCTGCACAGAAAGGATGGAAATGAAGCCAAATTTATTGGTGGTTTAGTTTGAAGCCTAAAAAATAGTTCTGCACTTGGTAGAGCGATGCGTTATATAACATAAGACTTTGGGCGAAGTAATGACTTACACCTCCAATGTGTCGTCCTCCATTCAGGAGCACAGCTATTTAGACGAGGGATCACACGTTCCCACAGTATTAACCCCTTAACCGTCGCGCCCGTCATATTGACGTGCATCGAATTATCGCATTTTTAGGCTTATAAACTAAAATTTAATCTTTTATTAGCTTTATAATTCGACACAAAAATTACGTAGAATCCATAAGCTTCTCAAGTATTCTATGCCTTCCTAGATGAATGAAAACGACAGCCCCTTTCCAAAACAGGAGGGGGCATCTTATTAGATAGCAAAGAAAATGTCACTTTTAAGGGGTTAAGCAATACAGTGGAATCTCCCTATAACGAAATCGCTTGGTTCCAGTTGAAAAATTCGCTATAGAGAAAATTTCGTTATACGGAGATTAGAGATTTTTGCAGTTATTTAAGTAAATGTTGCAAACCTTTTAGTATGTGCGATATGTTCAAAAATATTTCATTATGACTTTCAATTAAAAATGTTTTTATTATAAATTTGTTAAAATTATGCTAATTTTTATTGTATAAATAAAATGCTCAAAAGTGAAGACAATTCACCAATTTAGAGAATATGTACTAGTACGGATAAACATAAAATGAGTATTATCACATCCATTTGCTATTTCCATCCCCGCTCCACCCCGATTCTTGACCCGTAGAAATGTTGCTCCCTGTGTAGAAACCCAGGTCCCCACAACTGCATTACCCTTCACATAGCATTCTATTGTTATGTGTTATCGCTGGAATGAACAATGCGAGTAGTTCCAGAAACAGGCACGTGTGATTGATTTATTTGCACAGAAATTAGCAACTTTCTTCAAAAATGACAAAAATCGAAAAGATAAAGGTGTGAAAAAATTCTTTATAGGGAGACAACCACTTCGTTATATGGAGAATATTTTGAATGTTATTTAACATTCCGATTAAAATTTTCGTTATAGGGAGAAATTCGCTGTAGGGAGAATTCGTTGTAGGGAGACTCTACTGTATTTTCTATGCTATATAATGCATCGCTTGATCAACTGCAGAACCATTTGGTGGTTTATATTGTAAACTATGCTACCATCTTGTATGATTTTAAACTATGCAAAAACTGTTTTCGTAGGAAAGAAAGATTCAGCTTCATTTCCAATCGTGCGGTGAAAATTCGTCTTGCTATTTTTGGTCGTTTTCGAATTATAAATTTAAAAACTTTTTCCTGGCTTTTGCATTACCCTGTTCATTGGGATTATATTCAAGACTCTTTAACTGGGTTTTCACCGTGAAGCTTTTCTCGTCCTTTCAAATTGAGTTGATATTAAGTATGTAATGGAGGCTTTGACGTACAATCCACCTTATTTCACAGAGCAAAAAGTGACCTAAATAGCGTAACGAATCTGTATTTTTAATAATATCTGAAAGAAATCAAAATGGCACATTTATTTTCAATTATTTTAACTCTCTTGTTTTACTGAAAAGACAAAATTGAGTTTATTGGCACGTTTAAACGCAATATACCTTCCATTTCCTAACCTCTTAAATATTCCTTTTCTAATCGGTGGAAAGTTTTAGGCAAAATTTCTGGATCTCAAACTGTCTTTTCCTCTTATAATATGATTAGTAGCTTTATTTCATTATCCAAATGACCAATTCAACCTAATAATCCTTAATGATTCCTATTAAAGTACCAAATCTGTGAGATCCGTCAGTGTGAGATTCAGATAATAATCCTCAACAGAGGTGGAAATAAATGAAATTATTGGATTCATTGACTCAATATTTGTGCTTGGGAATTCGTAGATGGCTACGATGAAATCATTTTTCCGCATGAAATAAGCTACTAAACAATTCCTGGGTAAATTTCTTGAAATTCCTTTAAATCTGAACATGCTTTCAATGTATTTTTAAAGACTGAAGTTTTTAATCTTTTTACTTTTATTGTATGATAAATTTTTGTGTATATTATAATTTATTCGCCATTATTAACACTCTCTCTTTTGTTATTTCTACTTGACATCAAACGCACTAAGTTGCATAGTTTCCCGGTTGAAAAGTCCACTCGTGTCATCTTTAGTCATACGCTAACCTCTCGACTCTCAAGAATGATTCATATAATTAAATGCCATTCTTTTGTTAGTTTTTTATTTAAAACGCGTTATAAGCAGGTGCAAGAGGCAAATAAATTCCGGAAGGTTGTCGGGAGGAAAAGGTTTTCACCCGCGCTTCACTGTCGATTCCAGAAAAGGTTTTCACCCGCGCTTCACTGTCGATTTCGGAAAAGGTTTTCCAATTTCGCTTTTGCGCCTGAAGAAATCTACCTGTTGCGGTTGGAAACTATTTCATTTCAAAACAGTTCTGCCCTTTTCAGAAGAGCTCTTTTTGGTTTCAAGGACATAACAGATGAATTTGCGGAAGCTTGGATTTGTAAGTTTGACTATTTTCTTAAATAGCATGTGGCCAGTGTTGTACAATTTCTGATGTCGCTTAAGGTTGATTTTAACACTATTAAGCCAAAAAGTGAATTACACTTACACGTAGATACTTCACATTTTAATATTATTTGAAATATCTAAACAATAAATTCATATTACATAATGATAGATATTTTTGATACAAGTATTTTAGCAAATCCATGTAATGGTATATTTCATTGTAAAGAAAAAAAAATGTAACATTTATGAAACTTAGTCTGAGTGTAAATATTAAACCATTATATATTCAATTTGTTATTGGTTCCTGGCAAAATATCTTATCCCAGATTACTGATTTTTATTGTCAGTAATAGATCTCTTTATTAAGCACATGCAAGCTTCAAAATTATTTTTCAAATCAATCAACATTAAAACAGGCAAAAGTTTTCTACTTAATTATGGGCTTTTATTTACTTGCGAAGACATACACTACTGGGGGAAAATGCGTTTTAATTTAGAGAAAGAATTTGTAAATTCGTTCTCTTCTAGCTTAAATATAATTAAATTATTCCTTCAAAACGCAACAAATCTTTTGGCATTTATCTGAACTAGTTTAAGGTAGTAGTTTTCAAGCAATAATAACTACGATTTTCATCAAAAATGTAGCAACAGTTTCGATTTTCATTTGCTTTTAAATTAATTTCTTATTTACGGATATAAACCTACATCTTTGAAATTTGACAGTATTGGAATGGAAGCTGTTCCGCCTCTTATACTTCAAAATGGCATGTACTTGTGACAGTATTCAAATTTTATCTCTTTTAATCCTTTTGTTTTTTATCATTTAAAGCAAGCAAAATAATTTTAACAGCATGAATTTTAGTCAAATTTCATAAACATTTCCGTAATTATGACAAAGCCATGTAGCTTTCATTTTGAAATATTTAAAAGTTTGTGTTTTATTCAACTAATTTAAAGGTCTTATTAATGGTGCGATTGCTTCAGATTACGTTTGCGCGAAAGAAAGCGCCGCGAAATAAGGGATATTCAATTTTTTTTTTAAAAAAAAAAATCTTTAGTTTCGCCACTTTTTATAACCATGGGCACTAACTGTTTAACCGCTTAACTTAACAGCCCGAGAATACTCGTGCATCGAATTATCGAAATTTTAGTCTTATAAACTAAAATTGAATCATTAATTAGCTTTATAATTTGACACAAAAAATATGTAGGATCCATAAACATCTTAAGTATCCTATGCCTTCTTAGATGAATGAAAACGACAGCCCCTTTCCAAAACAGGAGGGGTCATCTTATTAGATAGCAAAGAAAACTATTCAGTTAAGTGGTTAACCATAAATAACTTTTTCAGAGTAAATTATACTCCCCAGGGATTTATTCGACGCAACTACATATTGCTCAAGAGAGGGATTCCTCTGGCTGTGTCGTGTAAACGATCTATCTGTCCAGCGACTAACATTCTCTTGATGAGTGGATTGAAAAGGGAGAGCCCCCTATTTCCCCCTGTTGCGTCACTCAATGATCTACTTCACGAAATGATCTTGAGAGGTCAAGAATAAGTTGAAAATCCGAACAGTAGTCATCCCCCTCACCGAGCGTCGCATCTGCAGGTATCCCTTGGCGGCGCCATCTGTCGGCGTTCGTTCAAGGTTCCTCCTCTGCCTCTTCGTCCAGTGGTTCTCCCCTTCAATCGGCTCGTATGGTGCTTCCCTTTCAGGACGCCGTTCCCTCTCAGGGAATCTAATTCGTTCTTTTCTCTCACCTCTAGAGCCTGTGAAGCGGCAACTCATCCCGTCGAAGATTGCTCCCACTCATCGGTAAGTGGACGCTTTGTTTACATCTCTCTCGGCCTCCTCACTCTCTGGGGTCTTCCGTCAGAATCCATTTCTGCTCCCTCTCTCGGCAACCAGAGATGACATCCGTTTTGTTGTCTTCTCGAAATGTTGATCCGAATGGTAGATTTTGTAAGAGTTGGTCTGTATTGATTTATGAGCATATAAATTTGATACAAAGTTTTCATAAATAAACCGGTGCTCTTTAACGCTAAAATGCGTTATGTTACCTACCAATCAATTGGTGACATCTTTTAATTGTTGTGTAGTAATGTAGTATAATACAGAAATGGATTTGAAAGCTTTGATTTGTGTTGACCAGGGTTTTCTTGTGAATATTTCTCTTGCGAGCAGTTTATTCAGTCCTCCTTGCTCCCTCCCTCGACAACAAGGGATGTCATCCGATGTTTTGGATGTTATCATCGGTATCTTAGGATGCTGGGAAGGAATCTTCTGTTCGATTGGTATCTTTTGAAAGAATCGGCTTGTATTCTCGATAGGATTAGATTGAATATAAATTTATCTCGTCCCAGAGTTTGTTTACTGCTCAATATTTAATATTATCTGTTGGTTGTAATTTTTTATTGCCTCTTTTGGATGTGGTTGTTTTTATCTGAAACCGCTAAAAAGATCTGTATTCGATTGGCATCTTTTGTATGTATTATTCTGCATTGAGTTGTCAGTCGGATTAAACAGAATTTTATAAGTCAATTTTAGTCGGAGCACATTAACTCAGAAATTCATTGCATTGACAGTTGGCAACAACATTTTATTCTTTAAATTAATAACATTTCATACAAAAATTAGCCCGGAAACTTCTTTTAGTGCTTACCGGTAATCTTTTAATGGTATTCTTTTATAAAAATAGCACATTGAAATCTGCTACCAGTAAAAGAATAGAATTGAAATTGTGAAACTGTAATAATTAATCGCAGTTAAAAAGCTAATTTCTAACTTTAAAAATTACTATCAAAGAATAGTTTTAAAATTTTCAAAATATTGTCACTTATAATTTCTTATAATAGATGCAGAATACTCGGTATAGAAAGGAGCACTAAATAAAACTAGAGAACTTTTCTTATAATTAAGTACTTAAAATGCATATCGTTTTATTTCATTATTTTTCTTGCATTTTGTGTGATTGATGAATATATAATATTGCTAAAAAATGATACTTTTAAGGGTTAATAACTTTCATATGGAACTAAATGAGTTTTTCTCCTTAACTTCTTTAGATAATTACCGAAATAATATTCGTCGGAAAGACTGATAAAACAATTTTTAAATCAATGTCAATGCAGGAAAACAATATCGTTAATGTTGAAGAGTCTGTAAATAATACATTTTATTGGTTTGCTTTCATGTTGTTAACTTGCAAAATGCATGTTTGCCAGAAGTTTGGTGAAGCGGGTGCCAAGTTTTTTCATGATGTATTCGAGTGCATTTAACTTTTATATGTGCTTCAAAAACTTAAATATCAAATTTGATTGCTTTACAAACCAGTATAAGTTTTTTTCCCTTTGATTAGCTCCGTAACATTATTATAATAGAGTGCTTTATATTTATAAATTTCCCATTTTATGAAATTTTGATAGGATCAAAAGAAGGGACGAACTGAAATTCTCAGTTTTAGATAGCGCAGGAGAAGGAAATGATAGAATTTTTAAATATTGCCTACAATCGAAAAAATAGTCCTGGATGTTCCCAGACTTCCTCTTACATGTAAAATAAAGTGAGATATCGTTGGTGAGATACGTCTCGAAGGCCATTTTGAATCGCTCGAGAATAGATGTGCTACTTTGATATACCTCGGCAGGTAATCATCGGAGAGACCTTAATAAACGCATGGGACTCTCTGTTGTGGAATAGATTGGTGGCGGGGAGCTGTTAAACAACCGTGTGCTCTTGGGAACTATCTCTTTTTCGGTGACCGCAACAATTCTCATCCTTTTAGCATGTGGATCCCAAATTCCCACGGAAGTTTCAGTCGATCCTGTCCCATCGAGCGAACATTGGTATTTTAAATATTATCAATAGGTTTTGTGCTTCTTATTACCTTTAGAAAATATATTAATACCTATAGGTTTTATTTTCACCCTTAGAAATATATAAATGCTAATTCTCTCTCTTCAGGTGAACTTAGAGATTTTAAATATCAAAATGAGTTTATACTACTTATCAACCATCCTTGAAAATAAATACCTGTATGCATTTTATTTTCGTATTTTCCTTTTTGATTCCAACTATTAGTTTTCTCTTTTTCCTATTTGTTTGTTTTTGTTCACCTTTTTCTGTTTTTCGCACCATCCCCGGGGATGTACACAACAGGTTGAGAATCAAATCACAATCGGCTGAAACTAGGAAAGCTACCGACGAAATTTTATGTGGATGATTGAAGCCTTGGAGTTATAAGTTTTTGAATCTACTAGACTAAATTTTGGTTTCAGTACTCTAAATCTGGCCGAAAATTGCATGAAAACTACTTATTTTCTGGTTAAGTTTCAATGAAAGGAATGTTAAAGGTTCAGACATAGTCAATAAAACTGTAGAACAGATGCGTGAAATCATCATTGAAATTGCATAAAGTACCAAAAATAAGGCCCATTTTCTTAAATAGAGCTTTAATAGAGTTTTACTTTATTATAGAGTAGCTAGTTTCCGATCATTATTCGCGACAAACATTAAATATTTTAAAATTGAAATCAGTTTCATGATCATAAATTTATTGCATCCTTGTTTGAACTTGATTGAATCCCCTTATTCGAACAAAATGGATTAGAAAACGTTTATAATTTTTGAAAAATGGTCGGGTTTTGCTCTTTCTTTCATTTTGTGGTTTATTTTCATTTTGAGGTCTATTTGTGAGCCCTGTTAATGTGCAAGTGTTCAGAAATTTAGAAATATTTAAATTTATTACTTATTGAACTTACTTCATCTTTAGATAAATGGCAACTATTCATCTTCCTAATTTACTGCAATTCTTGTGTGTAAAAGTGTTCGCAGAAAATTTCATCCCAATTGGCTAATCATCGATTTCACTGTATAGCGCCATCGATGTTTCAGCAGCTGAAGTAATTTCACGAATGCCTGATACAGAACTTTAGGCAAGATATTATGGTTCCCACAGATACAGAAACTTTAGATAAGTTAATTTGCTGCTCAATTTTTTATCAGTCAGACTGTCCAAGATAAAAGCAAAGAAGGCACATTATAAAGTTTTTGAAGAATGAAATAGTCGCTAAAATTTTATATTGTTCAATAGGCCATTATATTTAGATGTCCTGTTGCTGCGATTTGAAGATAGTTGATGTCAAACAGATTTCGGTCCGTACTCTAAATGATACTCGTCTACAAATGAAAAACAAATCCATCCTAAAATGCCATCACGGCAATTGTCCTAGGCTGTCATTCCTCTGTTGCCCCAGGGATCGGTGCCACATCCAATATTCAGTCAGTTCCATCACGTAGAAAGGATTGCATCACCTGTCTCGTGCCATTTTCGGTCATTCCAAGAGTTATTCTGAGCAGGCTCTTCTAAGGTGTTGCATTTGTCATTATGAAAGAATGGTCTTAGAAGTTAAAAAATGTAAAATTATTTCAATAAATCTTTTATCTCAGAAATCGCATCAGTATGTGTATTATGAACTATCCATATTTAATATTGGAAGATATAAATAAAATATGCACACCTAAGACTCGATCTGATTGTAACTCTCCTATTGTCGAATCCGACCTCCCATATATGAGAGCGCATGATAGAACATTGCCTGCCCTCGACATTCACGAAAATAACAAAGCGAAATTCTTGCGGTTGCTGTCAGAATTAAAAGTTTTCTCTACATATAAATTGATATCAACTTAGGAGAATTTTGGTTAATTATAAGTTGTCGTCTATTCAAAGAGCGTGTAATAACAATGGTCGTGGGAACTTAAAGGAATAATTGGAGGAAAACGACAACTGTTTTAGGATCAGTAGAAATATGAAAAATGCTTGCATAAAAATATCTTGTTTAAGGGTAATTTCTGGTACTTTCTTTTGAATTGAAAGAACAGTGAATTTAGGGTTTAGAGCAGACGTGTCAGACTCAAAGGCTAATAAGGGCCAAATAAACAATGTTTTTGTTTATGTGGGCTGCAAAAAAATGTAAGAATAAAATCATTTGTTTATTTCATAAAGTACATTATTAACTAATTGCAAGTAATGCGGTAAATTTTTCTCTGATTCCTTTAAAAGTTCAAATACCAAAAACTCTTCTAATAGCTTAGCTCATTTGCAACCACCCTATTCTTTCTTTTCGGAATCAAACTTGCGGTCCAAAAATTAGATTATGCTATGAAAAGAATCCAGTTTTTCATCTTGTACGATCAAACTTTGTAATACAATAAACATCCAACTTCGTTTTACCGACACGCATTTTAAATAATTATATTGTTCAATCATAAGTATTGTGTGCTATATCGGGAGATCTTAAATACGGAAGAAAAGTTAGGAATTAGTTTTATGTTTGTTTACTTTTTGGTTTCTCTAAGTCATTAGGTCAGTCATTTGCATTCCATTGCTTCAGGTTGTTTTCAAATACGTCTAGTCGAAAATTATTTCTATTCTTAGTTTCCGTTAAAGCCTTTATTGGTTTATCTACAGTAATCCTCGAAGTTATATTTATGCAATTACTTTCCAGAGGGCAATGTCATTTTTTAAAAAAATATGATGCTTCAATGGTTTTTTTTTCTCAATACTTACATTCGTTTTAAAAAAATATTTCAATATTTTCTTTCCTCAATTTAAGTGAAATGAAAGCTACAGCATAGGTCGTAACAATATATTTCGATTCTAGTTTGTCAAAACAATTATGGAGAATTATTAGCAAATAAAAAGAAATGCAATTAGAAACTAAGAAGCAGAGAAAAACGGAGCCGATTTCGAGTTCAATAATCAAAATCGGTGATTTTGACATCCGAACTATCAGCTATTATGCCGTAGTTGCACCACTATAACACTTGATATTTATTTTGATTCTTTTCAAAACTCTTTTGCTTCGTTTCTGTGAGTTTGCCAAACCGCTAAGTGCTCGTATTTGATTTTATAGCACAATCATCAATATACAAATCAACAGAATATTTTCAAGTGTGCCTATTTGATCTTATAGTACAATCATCAGTACACAAGTGAATAGAACATTTTTGTCGTCTTGGAATATCGCTTTGAAATCGTTTTATTATTAGTTACAATTATTTTAAAGTATTTGAATAGAAAATGACAGAATTTATAGATTACTTTAATACTTTTCCCAAGGTATTTTTATAGGAAATTTAATGAAAACAAAAGACTCAATTCTCCCGTTAAAAATTTTCTGTCAATAAATTCAAATAGTCCAAGTTTCTGTTTCATAGGATGCGAAACATGTACTTTTATTTTGTTTTGTGCATGAACTGATATAACTGAAAAATGTGGAGTTGCCTTTGACGATTAATTGGTTTGGGTGTGCAGAAATATAATTGGGAAACTATCGGACAATTTTTATTGTTTTAGTCCATTATTTTTCAATTCGAATGCTCTTTTATAAGTGTCGTAACATACATCTTTGTTGATGCTTTCATAATTTTCGTAAAAAAACTTTTTTTGGTAAAAATATTATCTTTTTAAAGCTCTTCAAATGGGGTAAATATAATACAGAACGAGATAATGTCATTTATTGAATAGAGTTATCTAAGATACTGGGTAACCCTTTAAAGTTGTCGCGTTAAATGAGATCTCATTCCAACAAAATAAAACACGGTCTTTCATTGTTTCTAGTTTGGCCTTTCTTTTATTCATATTTTCTGGTACTCTCCGCATCTTTCATTGTGCATATTCAGAAGTGTCTCATGCATAGAAATGATCACCTTGTGTCCAATTGCTTTTGTTTCAAGTCAAAATTACAGAGCCCTAGCCCGTAAAGGCTAAATTCCAAGAAAATCAAAATCACGAGATTCGACTAGATCCTTTAGTGCAGCTTCGAAACGGAAGGTTAATTCAATAAACCAAATTAAACCATGAAAGCGAAATTAATAAGCGATATTTTTATATGATCTTAAAAATCTGGAATGACACCCTTGCATTCATTCATATCCATTTTATTAAAATACTCCATTTAGAGTAGGGTTGTTTTAATGTTTTTGTGAAAATAATCTAGAATATTTCTCATTCATGCGATACTATCCTACACATGACTTCTAAATTCTCAAAGGTATATGTACATTTTTAATTTTTCCCAGAATCCAATTTTCAACAAGTTTAGCATTTATAAATTCGGGTCAGTTACATAAAAATAAAAGAAAACAAAGCTTCTTTTGTTTATTTTTCAATGAAACGGATTTGCGAAAAAGAATTTCAAGTCCAAGTAAGCTTTAAAATATAAAACTTTTTTTTCCGTTGAAGTTCGTTATGTTAACTTATGTCCAATACAATAAACTTTAACTACCCAAGTTTTAAAACAACCATGTATATAATTTGTTGAGACAGGGGAACATTTTAGAAAGTTTCACCAATTTGCTATCTTAGCAAATATAATATTTTTCAAAGGACAAAAAACCAAACATACATCCATATACGTAATTTTAGCCCTCCGGAAGTCAGCAGTCAATAAGTTTCGCATTCCTGAAATCGCATAAGATACAGAATGCCTTCACTGATTTTGTTTTTAATTAAACGGACTTCGAGGTTTGGAAAAAAAAAACCTTTTCCTACTGATATTAAGACAACTCACCATTTCCTCCTCTCGCTTCTTTCTTTTTGGATTTAAAAAGAGGGAGAAAAAAACAGCCAATAAGGGAGAAAAATCGCATACCCGAGATTGCAGTTTGAGGCAGGTGTCCTTGAACACCGCCCTCCCCTCCCATCCCTTGGAGTCCTGCAATCACTTCTATCCAACGACCTAGAACTTGTTT
>BGPR01025200.1:1060-16887 GCA_013235015.1 Araneus ventricosus | reverse complement strand
GGCTCATGCCGCTGGAAAATACATGATTTACATTTCGGCTCATGCCGATGGAAAACACATGATTTACATTTCGGATCTGCTTGGCTGAAAATAATACATAGTTTATACTGCAGCAAATGATCATGCCTAAGTAAAAGTTTGACATTATACCTTCAATATTAGTAAGTTCTGTATTCTCTATGGGGCCTAGTAAGGTTGGTCAGGTTGACTGCTTAAGGCAGATTCTCGCCCGTGGGATCGACTGATCGCAAGTCATTTATATATGTTACCGTTATTTCATAGAATAACTAGGTATTTCATGAATTACCTAGTTGAATACCTAGTTATTCTATGAAATAACTGAATTATAAGATTTAACGATAACATACAATACATGAATTGCATTCCGGCTTTGAATGTCGGAAAACAATGCATAGAATATATTACAGTAAATGATCATACCTAGTTAAGAGTTTAACTTCATACCTTAAACAATGGTAATCTCCTTATTCTCTATGGGTCCAAGACACACCGAATTCCCTATGAAATATGAGGTATGTCAGGTAAAGATCCGACTCTCGCCTCTAGGATCGGTGGATCCCACATACACATTTGTAATGTATACAACTAAATTCGGCTGAAACCTATGCTGTCTTGCTTCATGGTATAATGAAAATTTGGAGACCGATGTAACAGTTTAAATATCCATGCATACTGATAATGCATCCAAATGGAGAAAATTTATGTTCACTTTATCCACCTTGACAATATAATTATAAAATACGGTGCGCATCTTTTAGGTAGAACGACGAACTTGACGTCATAGTACAATATAAGACAAAATGTAGCCGAATGTTGCATAAAATGCACAGTAATGTGTGTCTAGTAACGACCACATGAATCGATTCTATTTTTAAGTTGCACTTATTAGCCTTTGATTAGTATTAGTGCAAGTCATTAATGTTTTTAAATCTAAGCAAAATACATTTAGAACACAACATATCTCCAATTTGAAAGATTTCAGTCAGTCTTTTCGAGAATTAATCCTTCAGCACACGCACCCATTTTTTGAACATTATCACATACGTGGGGTCATTTTGACCCCAAATAAATTGTTAGATACTTACTCTTTATTTTATTGACTATTTGTACAAAAATAATATATGATCAATGTATAAGAACATTTTGACGTAAAAATAACTTGTATTTACGACACAAATGCGATTTTTAATAAGAAAAAGGAAAGTTGAACTTATATCCTTGTTTCTTCCTTTTCTGTATTATTTTCTTCTCCGCTGCACACGTTCGTACGCTTCTATAGCCATAAGGCTAAATTAACCTGAAACGTTAGCACACACACGTGTCAATTTGACCCTAAACCCCTCAGTAAAAAGTGAGAAACCCCGTTTCACCGGTTTGGGCCTTCTTATCCTCTTCTTCCAGCTCCCCTATGAAGGTACAGGAAAATAACAGGGGCAAGATTTTAGAAATTCTTAGATATTTTTTAAACAAAAGATAAAGGGTGGGGGTCAAAAAGACCCCATGGGTGTGCTGACGGGTTAAAATTAACTTTATGAAATAAAACAATTATTGAAAGCGGCATCTAATATTTGAAGAAAAAATGTTGTTTCTTGTATCTGCAGCTACATTTTTGGTGTGAAAATCAAATTGTGATATCATTTTGAAATTCTTATGAGAAGATAAATGCAGAGTTTGGAATTTATTTAAATCTGATACCTATCTGTAGCACAGAGATGAAATTCTAGCAGATATGTGTAACCTACATTAAGTTAATCTCATAAGTGAAATCATGAATATGTTCAAAAAAATATCTTCGGGTAAAATAAAAGTGCATTTTGAGAATTCTATACGATTGCACTGAGAATCCTTCATAAGTTATAAAGGACAAATTTAGAATTTCTGAAAGAATCGCCAAAGAAAGTTTAGGCTTTTTCATCTCAATAATATTTAAAAACCAAGCAAAATCACAGAAAAATATGAAATTTAATGTATAAGGCAAAATGACTTTATTTTTCTCACTTAGGAATCTGAATATCACACGAGATTGGTTTGTATCCTTTCAGAATATCATTTATTTTCTTCAAGTCTCCCTTAACGAATTTATGAAGCAAGGCTCATGATAATAAGGTAATTTGTATTCCCTTTGAGAAATATTGATTTATAACTGAATTTTAACCGCATTTACAAGGATCATGCTTCAAAATGCGCAAGTTGAGCATTATTTACGTAATGCCTTAATGAGATAATAATAGATATAACATTCATAGTTGCTAAGAGCTTTGTAACATTAAAGTGCAGTTAAAGGTATTAGATCATGATCAAAATGTAAACAAAAATAGTTACGTTTTTCAAGAACTATACAGTGACTGTATCGATTTATGGAAGGAAAATAACCATGAAAAATCACTTTTAAGCGTATAATTTAGCACACACATAAGAAAATTATTTCGTAATAGGACTGATTTTTTAGATACGTGAACTTTCTAAATTACTCAGCCATTCTGAACTAAATGTAAAAGCAGAAATACTGTAAATGCTGCCAACTGTTAATAAGTAAAAAAATAAAGAGAACACATTTACGTGAAGATATTTTCCATCTTAAATAAAAACAACAGAGTATTTCATTCTTTCAGATAACAGATTATAATTTATTTTTTCAAAAATAAAATTTTTAAGAATTCCTTCAGAAAATTGATTTTTCTGAACTTTTAACCTTTATGGATTGGCTACACTTTAAACTTTTAAGCTTAGGAGATAATAGTCTATTTTTTGAAATTTGAGAGACGTGCAATTATCGTGTTAGGAAAAATGAAGGACAGATTCTACTTTTTAATTCTCGTTTAATTCTATTTTCATGGCTCTCATTTGTTACTTTTTTGTAATTGTGTAATATGGCATTAATGTCCTAAGTTATATTTCATATTGTTAAAAACAGGTAACAAATATTTCCTTATATTTATAACTGTTTTTTACTCTACTCCCTTCTCGTTTTGAATATTTAATTTAATATTAAATCCTATTCAAGGAAACAAAATTCAAAAATTTTAATATGGAAATTTCCAAATTTTCGTGTTTTTGTTATTGAAATTAAAATTTTAAAGCTGTTTTTAATAATAGGAAACAAGAGTTCCCTTTTTATGAAAATTTTATTTAATTTATTTTTGAAACCATGCATGGTTATTTCCAATTTAATAAATTTACACAAATATTGCTTTAAAAGGTAGCAGAAATGGAATATGCATATGAATTGAATCGTATCAGCTTAAACGATATGAAACAAAGACAAATATTTGAAACTAACAGCTTATTTTGATGAAAAATGACTAAAGCCATTATTTTTTGATTTACAATAGAATGATGAGAAATGACCTACAAATTTGTTTTTCCTAAGCAATACAAATTCTTTTCAGAAAATCATTTATTTGGAATCATTTGTTCTTCGAGAAGTAATGATTTTAGAAATTATTCAAAAAATTTGTTCTAAATGTTTTTAGATAAATCATTTGTGTTTTTCTATATTATGCAAAATTTCTATTTAACCTGGGAGTACGCGCGGGGGTCATTTTAGGACATGAAGCCCTCGGAAAACTAGTCACCTGTTCATTCCTTTCTTATCAGTAGTCGAGTTAGTCACCCCCTCTGCCTTTTCTGAGTATTTAGAAAGTATTTCCTGAATTTTTCGTCACCTAAAACACATTTGGTCAGTCATTGGGATTATGGAATGACCCCTCGCGTCTTTCCGCTTGTTCCACAGACTAGTTATTCCACGTAGCCGATACAGTCAGCTCGTTTTTTCCTTGACGAATTGAAATATTTAACTGTTTCTCACAATGCCGACTCCACACGAAAAAGAAATGAAGATTTCTTGCTGAAGTTGAAACTGATGAAGATCCAGACTTTTACAATGAATACAATGGACCTGAAGATTTTTCAGAAGTCTTTTTGCATATCACGAAAGAACGAACTTCTGCGAACATGATACAGAATCGGAAGAGGACGGAGATTCTGGAAATGAAGATGTGAATACTTTGGAATTGCTTCCATCAAAAGAAGGCATTGAGTGGAGAAAAACAAAATTTTGGCAAAATATTCGTTGTCATAATATTGTTTCGCGCTTAACTGGAACAATAGGGTCAGCGAAAGATGTGACAAGTCCTGTGAAGAGTTGGGAGTTATTTATCATCAATAACATGATATATTTAAATGCAGAGAGAACAAATATATTTATCGAGAAACGTGCACCAAACGTTTCACGCGAAAGAGATGCGCGAAAAATGAACCTCTAGAAATCCGAGCTTTATTAGTGGATAAATAATGGAGTAGATTTGATTTAAGTTAAGCACTGTATTCTTAATGTCTAAAAGTCAAAAGCGTTATTTTTGCAAACTAAAAATATAATGATTTTCAGCTCAGGGTTGAATTTTAGTTTGGGGTCATTCTTTGACCCCCCACGCATCTTAGCGTTCGCTAAAGAGGCGCGCGTGCTCTCGGTTTAAAGCTAAAAAATATTATGTTTATCTATTTACTTAATCTCTATTTTTCTTATAAAATCGAATATTTACATTCAACATGAATAACTAGAAACAAGATGTTTATTAACCTTAAGGGTTAAGCCTGACTTTTAAAAAAATTGATTTGAAAATTTTTTTGACTTCCATTTTTTGAATAAAACATGAGAAAAATAATTTTAAAATGCCTCATTTTGTTTCAAGTATGGGTATATAGCTAAAAATCAGATTGTAACCAACTGTCAACACTGGACTTTATTTCAGAAAAAAAATTCCTTGATAAAATTCTATAATGTCAAACATAGATTAATTCAAAAATACAATAGATAAGGAATTTCCTTCTACATTGTAGAATAAAATATGGTATTCTCAAGAGTAGAGATGCAGCCTAAAGTGAAAAACACAATTTACTTTAATTTTTTATCAGCACTCAGGCTGCCATCTATATGTTGTAAATTGATTTAATAAGAATTTCAGTATGTATCCTATTGGCAAGAAAGGCCTTAGAGTTTCGGTGTTATTCTCAAGCTTTTAGAAGACAAAATTGGATATGTTGTTTAAAGACAACACTGGGCTTTTAAGAGTTATGAGACTATATTTATCCCGTCTTCAATTGAAGCAATGAGACAGGTTACATCTACATTGAATAAAGAGAATTCATTGTGAATATAAATTGGGTTTTGTGTTAAGAATTTTATAATTATTGAAATAACCAAGGCTTTTTTATTATCCGCATTTCGAAACATAAGTAATTAAGTTGATGTAATATAAGTTATTAATCAAAACACCACCCATATGACATATCGTGACATACCATGAATAACCTGAATTTTCATTTATTGTTCTTAAATGAATAAATATTTTATAGAAATAGTTTACCTTTAAGGTATATTCTGTACCAAAACTCAAAATCTGAAATTCGTCGATTAACAAGCAACACCACCTATCTCAATTTTATTGAAATTTCAAAGAGGAAGAAAATATTTTTCGCAACCGATAACGAATATTTTTGAATTTTTGCACATCGGGTAAAAATATGCAGTCTCATGTTCTTATTAGATGTTAAAAATATTCGTTACTGGTTGAGAAAAATATTTTCTTCCTCTTTGAAATTTCAAAAAAATTGAGATAGGTGGTGTTGCTTGTTAGGCAACGAATTACTCTTCTTGTATGACTAAATAAAACATCAGGTAAAATCGGCGAATTATTAATATTATATTTTTAAGGTTAACTGATAAAAATGTGAACTTTAATGATTTTCGTGTAGGTGAAAGAAAACGCAAGCTAAAATAATGAAATTAAAATGTTTCATGCAATAGAGTTTGCATTTAAAATGTCTGATAAATTCTTTCTTCAGTAAAAATTTCAGGGTGAGAAATATTGAAAAGATTTTCCTTGCGAACATGCTTTAAAGTTATGTGCATAATTTAGCATAGTAAACAATTTTTTTAAGTTTAAACATTATAACACTGGATTTTCAAAGAACCGCGTGTATACATGTTGCCAAAAAGTAAATATAAATAATCAGATGTTGAATATTTCTAATCTTATACCTAAATCAAATACGCTCTGAATTGGAAAGTTGCAATTGACATAATCTCTTCACTTAACACAATCTGCAAAGCATTATATGTCAAAAACTGTTTGGGTTACGCAAATTTCTGAAGCTATATTATTTATGGTTGTAGTTTTCAAGCATACATAACGTAGCCGAGGAGTCAACACGTGTTTATAATTCTAAATATTTAATAGCAACCGACGTCTTAAGTTATAAGAAATAAGAAAAAAATAACCAATTCAAAGAAAATACACAAAAAAGGGCAATAAATATAAGTGCCTTAATATTAACACCATTTTATTATTTTTTTAGAAAATATTTTCTTTATGCAAATCTCATTCAGAAATATTTCACTCATGTATTCAAATCACTTTCTTAAATTTAACTTTTTGTCCTAATCTCTAAAGCTTGACTAGCATAACATCTTCTCAAAGAGTAAATACGTATGTCCTCAGAAGATCGAAAAAAGAAAACAAAAATGAACGCCATAAATGCATGATCATGGAGTATTATGAAGTTGCAGAAATCTCTTTTGATTTTAAAGTGGATTCAATAAAAATTTTCATCAATTTCTATTTACTTTGAAGTAATAATGATGATAAGATAAAAACTATCTATTTGTGATAATATTCAAATGTAAAAACACTGTACACAATTTTTAATCGAAAGGTAACAAAAATTACATCCGATTTGGGAAGTATTACACTGAACATTATATTTATCAATTATTTTCTAAGCGCATTTTTATGACACATGCAACAATTTAAGGCGATTTTATTTTCTTTCTAATCTTGTTACAGAATTTAATTCCATTTTTATATTTATGTGTATAATATATTTTTTGTGCAGAAAAAATAAATACTAAATTTCATTCAGTGATAATAAAAGAAAATAAAATTTTGTAACGCCAGCTGGAAAACGGGCTTTTAATTATGTTATTCTCTGATGAAAAAATTATTTTTGGCATTCAATTACTAAACAAAAGAGTTCTGTCTGAGAATTAACCTCATGAATGAATAGAATAATGATACAATTTATCAATTATTTATAAAATAAATTCTAAGAAAACTCAGCTGTACCGTTTTGAAGCAATTATTAAAAGTGCTATAACTTATGTAACACACGCTCATAAATATTAAAACTATAGAACATCAAACTTTAAATTATTTTTCTTTAATATACATCTATTTTGTTGAGTTCATTTTAATTATTTTTGGAAGTATTCAGATCTAAATGAAAATAGTTTAATATTATCATTTTAATAATGAAAAATCTATTAAAATTCCAAAGTTTATGTGCTTTAAAATTTGACAATTCGATGAAATTAAATTTATATTACATTGCATTAGACTTCAATAACATTTTAGGCAAACATGTAACAAATCATGTCACTCGAATTTTGGCTCAATGCAAGTAAAAAACGTGTGTTAATCTTCTGATTTTCTATATGACTGACTTCATTTGCTTAAAAAATTAAAATTTATTAAATTTTATAATAGCATTTAATAAATGGAATATGTAAAGTTTTGAAATTTAAAATTACTGGTTTTAAAGTTACTATGGAGAAATTTCTATGCTCACATATAAATGTCTAATTACATCCAAGATCTGACAGTGTAAACATTTAGATACAAATTGCAAATAATACCAGTTTACAGTTTTTTTTAAATGAAGGAATCGGTTAGTGGTGAAAATGCTGAAAATGTCGTAAATTATCTCATGATAACTCTGGGATTTAATTATCTAAACAGTAGCATCAAACAATAACTTTATTAATACAATGAAAACTTACCTTCAGCACGTCCGAAGGAATAACTTAGTTCCATTGTTATTAGCATGCAAAAGAAAGTTATCCGAGCAATTTGCATCACTTTCACCACAGGCTCTACTTTTCTGTGGTAACGAGCCATATTCACTTATATTCTATGCCAAGTGAGATAAGATAAGATAAACACAACCGATGGAGGTTTATTGTATTGATTTGCAGCAAGAAAACTGTTTGCAATTTCTTTAAAAAATTCAGCACAATAGAAATTAAATCTTCCCTTGCTTCTATTTTGTTCCAATAATGTCACACAGATGATAGCTAGGAGAACAAATGTGCACAGTTAATACACAAATATGAACTATACTATTGTCAAGATTTTTCTACTCAAAAATCAACTACCGAAAAACGGTATTAGTTTGAAAATTATTTATAAATTTTCAAATTAATAGTGATATCCTGGTGTTCCTAATGTGTTACTTTTTTTAAGATGTGACTATCCAGAGTCGCAGAAAAAAAATTTAATCAAAGAAGAGACGACTATAACAGTGATTATCAGTCGGTCCAACTGCACAGTTTTCTTTATCCAGTTTGAGAAAATTTTCCACAGAATCCATTATTTCTGTTGATATCACAGCACCGGTCACTCCACAATGTGCACCTTAGGTTCCAAGAGCGATATTAAAAATCACAACAACATTAACATTTTAATGTGAAGGTCTTTCCCGTAAAAGATTCCACAAAGAAATTACTTTCTGACTGCAGAACGATACGGCACCAGCTTACTGCACATTTTCGTCTTGAAACTGAAAAAAGAAGGCCAAAGTTTGGTCTGCAAACTTTTTTTTTTTTGAGATAAGACCAAAAGATTGCGGATCGGAGAGGTCCCAAGCACTGCGGATAAGTCCCGTAACGTTCCAGGCAGGACTCGCACGGCACTGGCCGGTCGATCGTTTCTCTACAAAGGTAGGGTTGTCACATTGCGCCAAGGGACGTCTGTAAGCTGGCGCCAAGTTCTCGCCAATGCGGTCATAAAGGGAACAGTATGGAACGACGAATCCTACAATCCTTATGCGATGCGTAGAGGATTTTGGCGCGGGCTGGTAGAATGCGGCAAATCGTTAGATTGTTTTCATGTAAATGTATTTTTGAAGAGTTCCGCGCGCTATCCATTATTTTACAATTGTTCTATCCGTGTAGTTATTGTCTCATGCATCGCCAAAACCGCGAAGAAAAATATAAATCATGAAAACGAAGTGCATTTGCATTTGATCGTTTTTTTCCCTTCACAATGGCTGAAAGTATGCCATGAATCGGTTTGTAATTGAGGCGCTAACAGCGGTCGGTTTAGAGAAAATACATGTCATTGTATTGAGGCAGAGAGTTGATTAAGTCATAACAAAAGCATTGGCAATTTACAGCCTGGTACGCCCTTAAAATTGTATATTAGAATTTTAAATCACTTGATAAGGACTTCTCATTGAATAGATTTTATATTCTCTTTGGCCAAACAGCTTTTAGTTTATTTATTCTGGTAATGAATATTGTATGCTAAGTAGCAAAATCATGCAAGCATTTCTTTGATATTTTACATGTTTTAATGTAAATTGTTTAAATTATCCATTAAGTTAAATTAGATTAGCATAATTTCCTACTAAGTGCAGTAGGAGTTCAAAATATTCCGACATTTGAGATTTAAAACTATTATTTTGCAATTGTAATTTCTGTAAAATATACCGATTTTCCAGATTTTTCAAATTTTCGTCATGAAAGCTGCATTATCAGTGTATATTATTTCGAACATTTTAATCACTTTATACGTATGATAACGTAAAAAAGGAACTAATGCATTCGAATGTTTTAGAATTCTTCACAAAGCATAATTAGATTCTTTTCACATGAAAGTAATTTGTGCTGTTTAAATCATCCGTATCAAAAGATTATAAGTGATTGAAATGTTCCATATCAAATTACAGAAATGTTTTCTGACGAAAAGTTGAAAAAAATAAATTTAAAAAAGAATAACAACGAGTGAATCAAATAGAGAAATATTCTTATATAAATAAAGAGATTAAGAAACAAAAGAAAACTTTGACTAGCATCTCAGGAAATAAAGACTGCCGACAGAAATTCGCAAGGAAAACAAATGGAATCACTTATAATCAGGAACACTTCTTTGCAACATTAAGAGTTATTATTCTTCCGATTGGACATTCCAATAAATTCAATCAAAAACTTCATTCATAATCAACTTTCTCTTTCCCATTCATAAATGAAATTTTTTTAACGCTACTTTAAAGGGCAGTGACTTTAAGAGTGTTACTAAGTTTTAAAAATGTTGTAACTAAATTTTCATGAAGAAAAGTAAAGAAGCTCTCTGTGATACATTATCAAAACAACCTTGAGCTCAAGACGTGAGCAGTTTTCACAATTAACAGCTAAATGCACAAGATTTATTTAAGAACAAACAATTGCATCTCCTTAGAAAATATTGTGGACATAACAGAAGATTAGATCAATGATGAACTACTCGCTGTATGTTTCATAAAAACACAAATGATCAGTTTGAATTAATTGTTGTTCATTGGTTATAGTTATAGGTTTTTCTACTGAATATTGTGGATTCACAAATAAACAGCTAAATACACAAGATTTATTTAAGAACAAACAATTGCATCGCCTTAGAAAATATTGTGGACATAACAGAAGATTATATCAATGTTGAATTACTTGCTGTATGTTTCATAAAAACACAAATTATCAGTTAGAATTAATTATTGTTCATTGGTTATAGTTATAGGTTTTTCTACTGAATATTGTGGATTCACAAATAAACAGCTAAATACGGAAGGTTTATTTAAGAACAAACAATTGCATCTCCTTAGAAAATATGGTGGACATACAAGAAGATTAGATCAATGTTGAACTACTTGCTGTATGTTTCAAAAAACACAAATTATCAGTTATAATTAAATGTCGTTTATTGGTTATTGTTTTCTACAGAATACTGTGGATTCATAAATAAACCATTTGACAGTTCCTTTACGTAATTAAAGACCCTTATTATTATGCAATTATAAGATCCTTAATGGATAAAATTCTCACTATACATTAAACATCCATTAAAACATCAGAATGTATATTAATATAAATTTTCATTTGAGTTTCAGATTATTTAGTGATTTCCATTTTTTTACGCTAAGCTATTCTTATGATTTATTTAATTCCTTCGGCTAAGGAAACTTTGGGATGTACACGAAATGAAGAAAATACTACGTGCAATATACGAGTACAAATAAAAATTATCATTTGCTAAATATCACATTTCGTAATAATTCAAGATGTCACGTGGAGTGTGTGATCTTTAACACTTTGGCCGTTATATGAATCAAATGCTATTTGCACTATATTTGTTCCATGACACCCGTGAATCATAATTGCTTGACACTGACATTTTTCTGCTTGACTTACAACTTTCATATCTGAATCGAGCGTTTACGTGCAATCGAAGTAAAGGGCTTCTTAAATAAATTTATATTGTTGTTTCATTTCTATACTATCTTCAGAAAAAGGATTATGACGTCGCGTGGTTTCGAAGAAATGCATGCTGGGAATAGAACGCCGCGACCTCGGTTACGAAGAATCGAGGGAAAAATAGAGCGGAAATAATTTGACACTTCAGGAAAAAATTAATTAATATTCAACCATAAAAGATATTTCAACCGTTCTTGTTTTCTTGGGGGGAGGGATATTCCATTCATTACCTCAGAAAAAATGAAAGAGATAACTTTATTAGAACGGGGGATGCAGTAAATTTAAATACGAAAACAAAATTTTGTCTGTAAAACTGACTATTTTTTTAAAATTTCTCAAAATTCAGTAAATTACGTTTGAAGCTGAAAACAAATTTCATTAAAAAGAAAATTGTTTGTTAGATCCAATGGTGCATTGATTGTTTTTCAGCTATCATTAGAGAAGATACTACAGCCCAAAAATGACTCAAAACAACACAAAACATTAAATAAGAAAATTTCTAGATAAAATTTTAAAATTCCGGCTTCGAGGTGCATTCAGTCACCATTACGACTACCTGTGTGCCAAATGCCATGGCTGTAATAGATAGATTTGTCTGGACATCGCAGACACACACACGCACACAAACATTGTATTTTACTAGTATAGATTGTATATTTGTAAATTTATATTGTATACTGTATCAAGATATTTATTTTTAATACATGTCATCACAGATGTGTCTCATCATAAGTTTGCATCGCATTTGATTCATCTCATAATAATCTAAAAAAAATGAAAAACTAATAAAGAATGGCAAATAGACATAAAAGAAGAAAAATAAAATTATAAATAAACTGAAAATTACAGTTATGCTCGATAGTGAAACAACAAAAATAGAAATTTTTTCTTATTTCCCTTGATACATTTTGTTTAACTTTTGTTGTTACAAATTTTAAGTCGTGTCATTCATATACTTTTTTTATAGCAAGATATCTAGTTTCTGTTGAAATATACAGTCCTGTTATTGGAACTAACTTTATCTATCCTATTAGTGGACATAAAAGATAACTCCTTTTACCGTTTGCATGCTTGCAGTAAATTTACAAGTTTAAGCTGTCAGAGTGAATTCTGTGCACACCGCGACCCAAACAGCAAAGAAAGTTTGTAGAGGCCGCACGATACATTCATTATTAGCATTTAAACAATTTCTACATAATTAGATACTGCTTCTTGATATAAATCACATAAAAATAAGATAATAATCCGATAAATTTACAAGTTGATACTCTCAGAGTGAATTGTGTGTACACCGCTGGACACAAACAGTGAAGAAAGTTTGTAGAGGTCGCACGATGCACTCATGATTAGCACTTAAACATATTTCTACATAATTAGATACTGTTTCTTGATATAAATCACATAAAAATAACATAATAATCTAGGTAAGATTAGATCATTTTACTTTAAGATAATTATAATAAGAAAAGATGTTGATCACCTAACTTGTAAACATTTTGGGGGTCCACTAGTCCTGTTACTGGAACTAACCTTATATATCCTATTAATGTACTCTAGTGGACGAATAAACGAAATACTTTTACCGTTAGTATGCTTGCAGTACATTTACGAGTTGAAGGTGTCAGAGTGAATTCTGTGCACACCGCGACCCAAACAGTAAAGAAAGTTTGTAGAGGCCGCGTGATGCACTCATGATTAGCATTTAAACACATTTCTACATAATTTGATACTGCTTCTTTACATAAATCACATAAAAATAATATAATAATCTAGGTAAGATTAGATAATTTTACGTTACTTTAAGAGAACTACAACAAGAAAAGATGCGGATCACCTAATTTGTAAACATTTTTCGGGTGCACTATTTATAAAAAAGTTATTTGGCTTCTGTGAATGAAATTGAATCATATTCTGTGTAGCTCTAATCTTACAACAAGATCATCAATGGTGAAAAATACATTTTGCAATATTTGGAAAATATCCTGTGGTATTGTATGAATGAAATTGATTCATGTTTATTATGCTCTTATATTAAAACAAAAGTAGTGGGAGTGAGAAAGAACATAGATGGAAAAAAGGACGTTCATTTGAAATGCGTTTGATTAAAGAAGATACCGAACAGGGATTTTAATTTGAATGCCAAAGACAGTGGTCATTGACCGCTATAAGGAATGCCAATTTTGCCTTCAAAACTGCACAGATTTAGACTCCGCCTGTATTATATTTAAAACAATATTGCTTGAGAAAAAATGATATATACTGATATGAAGTCCTAAATTGTGGGGCCTGTTCTTGTGTTAATAACGCCTCTGACACATAACAACGAGTAGCAAAAGAATTTCTCGAATATTCTGGAAATATCAAGTTCTGTGACGACTCGCTTTTCTCCGATGATCGGGACTGTATAATTTATTGGTCATGATTGTTAGACATTGCGTGAAGTGCTTTACCGTTGGTATGTTGTTGGTTAGACATTGCATAAAGTGCTTTACCATTGGTGTAACTTTGGTTAGACATTGCATAAAGTGCTTTACCGTTGGTGTATCGTTGGTTAGACATTGCATGAAGTGCTTTACCGTTGGTATATTGTTGGTTAGACATTGCATGAAGTGCTTTACCGTTGGTGTATTGTTGGTTAGACATTGCATGAAGTGCTTTACCGTTGGTATATTGTTGGTTAGACATTGCATGAAGTGCTTTACCATTGGTATCCGTTGGTGTAACTTTGGTTAGACATTGCATAAAGTGCTTTACCGTTGGTGGATCGTTGGTTAGACACTGCAAGTCCTTTCAACTATGATTTTACCATACTTGAAAGGACCTTATAAAATACAGACATTTTTCCATCTTTCTACCCAGTTTAAAAATATCTGGCTTCCTTCGGCCAATTTTCAGAAAGCGAATTTTAGTCAGATTTCTTCACTAGTTCACGTTTAAGGAAACATTGGGTTCTAATAACGGGTATTAATGCTACGAGAGTGGCACTGGGAGACTCATAGCTAAAATATTTGCCCCAGTTTAAGTAGGAATTACCCTTTAGATCACGGTTGGAGGCAATTTCAAATTACACTTTGGGAGTTGGATTAGGACAGAAAAGTGTTACCTGTCCCTTTTTCAAGCTTTATTTTTTTATTGAAAAAGGGCTTTATATAGATTTTTATGAAGCTATATTTTTTATTGAAAAAAGGCTTTATATAGCTATTTATCAAGATTTATTTTTTATTGAAAAAAAGCTTTCTTTTTCCATTTTATCGGAATAAAATGCCTGTGATCCTTGCTGGGTAATCGCGAGATTACCTTTTCTTTTCCTAATAGAATAACAATAACTGTATTCATTACACATATGATTACACATATACTAGAAGAAGAAATCAAACTATCTCCAGCCCAATTCGAGATTAGGTAGATTAGTTTTGTGGAGGAAGTGAAATCCGTTTTGTTAAGTGATATTACATTCGTATGTCAATGAAATTTCTGTACAGGCGCGACAATTGCACGTCCCGAAGAAACGGTTGTGATTATCCTAAAATGCATGCTATTTAGATATTCAAGAATGCGTACTGATTAGCATGCGCTAAACTTACGTACTGACCCTCTCCCCCGGAAGAGCACTAAAAGTTCTTTGATGAGAAGCCTCCGGATAAGTCTGCTGGTTCTCGCTTATCCTGGGATACAATAATGGTGGGGTTGTGTTACCCCTCCTGTGATAGTACGTACCTCTTTCGGGAGGGGTCGGGCCGTGGCCGGTGATGGCTACTAGGACTCCGGCTTTAGTACTCAAGCTATTGCAGCGGCTGTCATTCGCAGGTCCCTGGATGCCTAGGCAGGACAGGAGTAACAGGATTTCCGTTTACGTACTGACTAGCTATCCTTTCTCTGAAAACTTAATTTATCATAAAGCATTTAAAAAATTAAAACAAAAAATATTTAAATATTAATTATCCTCAGCAAAAATCCATTATCCGAAGAAGTGGAAAGAGTTAAGAATTAAGATATATTTACAAAAATACATTCGGCAATTAAGTGCATGATTAGGTGTCAGCGATGTGAGGCTCATACTATATTCGGATTTATATTTGAATTTCATAGTTAAATTAGAATATATAATAACCCAGATAATCAGTGATTTTGTCAATTAATATACGCTCTCCATTTAGGAAGCATACTTTATACATGATTATGCAAGTTTGGATATCAATGATGTATTGCCTCGATCTATATTCGGATTTATATTTGAATTACATAGTTAATTTAAAATATAAAATAACCCACACAATCGGAGTGATTTCGTCAATTTACACTCTCTTCATTTAGAAAGCATTTCTTTATACAGAATAATGTGAACTCAAATTTCGTCAAACACGATTTCGTCAATTTCCGCTCTCTTTATTTAGAAAGCATTCTTTATACAGAATAATGCGAACACAAATTTCGTCAAACACGATTTCGTCAATTTACACCT
>BGPR01025199.1:0-12875 GCA_013235015.1 Araneus ventricosus | reverse complement strand
TAAGCGTACTAATACAGGAAAGGCTTTTCCTAAATCCGTATACAATTTAAATCTGCACATAGAAGTAATCATGGGCAGATTAATACATAGGCAGGACAATTTTTATGAGCGAAACGAATTTCTTTGAGTTTTTGAATTAATGAGAATGCAGCTTCGTAAAGATACTATGCAGCATAATCAAAAAAATACCAGTTTAATGATATTGAATACAACGTCTTTCGGGATCTTATGTAGTCGTCTTTTTATCCCCATCATCTCCTGTTGATTCTGAAACGATCTAACAAAAGTCTTATTCTCGCCCATCTTTGAAAAGTTAAAAAATGTATTACAGTACAACCTCGAAAATCCGGACTGCTCGGGGATTTGGAAGGTCCGGATTTTAGATATCTTACTTAAACCAGTAGAGATGTCAGAGTTCTGTTGTCACCGTGTAGGTAAGTTACGTCACAATTAAGCGCGCATGTGCAGAAGTCTTCAGAACAGACCCGGGAGTCGCAAGGCAACAGCAAATGGTTTTTTTAATACCCGCGACGGCCCAGCCTACCCAAAAAGGGTGTAAGGCAAAAAAGGCCGCCGGGGAAGCAAAGAAACCTCCAAGGCGCGTCGGCCAACGACAGGACCCAGCCCCTGCACCAGCATTTATTGAGTCAAAAGGAAAAGTTTACAAACATTGCCCATAATGGCAGTAAAATATAAAAAGGGTGCTGGACACATAAAGAATAAAAAGGGTGCCGGAAGCACAAACTGAATAAACGTAGTTACAAAAATAAAACACCAATACATACTATGCTCAAACAGGAGCAGAAATTAAATACAAAAGGTGCCGGACATAACACATAACGTCGTAACACAATTGATAAAAAGATACAAGCGATGAGGTCTCAAGCGACCAACTCATCGGTCGCCACGAAAATATACAATTAAAATGTTACAACAGATCAGCATAAAAATCTTGCAATACAAGCAATTAATAAATAAAATTATCATAAAACATCAATTACCATATATAAAAAGCAAATGTAAAACACACATAAAAGACAGACAAGACACACACACACAACACACCAATCACAGCAAACACACACACACCAAGTCATGTAAAAAGTTAAAAGAGAATTCCAAATAGGTCGTTTAAAAAGATCTAAACCCAAACCGGGAAACATCAGAGTGAGATCGACAACATCCGATTCGTTAAAAAGAGAACAGATAAAACAGTTAAAAAATTAAAAAGTCAATTAAGAAACACAATCCCAAATACAGGCTCGAAGGAGATCCCTACACACCCCAATTACCTACAACCAACCCCTGGAGAGAACGGAGGAACGAAACTAACCTCGTAAAAGTTAAAAAACAACGACATATAAACCGACTAGGGCCAAAAAAGATTTAAATAGGTCTCTATTAAAATATTTTATGAGTTAAAAATAAGATCACAAAATGTAACAAAAACAGAGAAGTTTAAAAAGTTTAAAAGGTTTGCAGAATAAGCGTGGGATGAAAGAGCAGTAGACAATATATAAAAACCATTAAAAACAGTAAAATATTGCAATAAAATATTCAACAACAATACACAATACCACACAGTATAAAGAGATGAGGAATAAAGAGTACATACAAAATAATGCCCGAAAATGAAACGAAGTATAAAAAGTATATAAAAAGTATAAGACATCATAAAATTCCACCAAGTGGCCGACACAGTTAAAATGCAATAAAACAGGTCTTAAAGCAAGTGAAAGTCCATTTAAGTCAAGTAATTAAAATAGAGTTAAAAATATCAAATGTTAAAAATGTACAAAGGATCTAAAAAAGTCAAAATATATAATTAACAAACAAAGCGACCCCACAACGAATATCGGAAGGGTCAAGACCACTGTGGAGTTAAGTGTAACTGAGAATAGTGGAGTGGCCTTCACGCCTTGGGTGACCCTACCAGGAGTATACACTCCCGACGTACTTCACCCACTCCTCCCAGAAACACTCCCAATAAGGGAAAACCCACAGTGGTAAACTAAATGTGCATACAAATACAACAAGAGTCGCAAGACAACAAAAAGATCCAAAAAGCCATTACAAAACGGACAAACACCAAATAAAAGGAAAAAGGTTTAAAAATCAACACATCTTTAAAAGATCCAAAAAACTCAAAAAGGGAAAATCACACTGCTTGGGTCAACGAATCGCACACGTCCCTACTGATCCTGAAGGCTTCTTTAAGTTAATTAAGGGCCTGGGAATTATTGATAAGATTTTGGAACCAGGCCCTTTTGTGGTCGTCTGCGGGTTTAACTAAATGAAATTTTTGGATGAGCGAGCAACTAAAGGTATAGTGATCTGCATCGCCCACCTGCCCACAGACGCACAAAGGGAGTCTAGAATTTTAAAGCGACATAAATAAAAAGGAAATGGTCCGTGCCCACTTAAAAAAAGATTAAAAACTTGCTGTGAATTAAAAACTTCGGGCTTACGTGTTCGAGATATTCCCTAACTCTGGCTCCGGAGGTAGAATTGTATTGCCTCCAATAGTCATTCTATTCTTTGATCATAAGTTTGTTGAGTATCCTTTTAACATAGGAACGGGGAGCCGGGATAATTGTGTCAACCCCCGTGGTGGTCGCAAGTTTTGCCTGTTGGTCGGCCAATTCGTTCCCCTGGGTGGGCTTTGACCCAGGAGAGGCCGACCAAATGTTTAATTTTTACAAGATCTTGTTTTATGTTATTTACAAAAGAAGATCTGGCGCTGGCACTCTTGATGGCGGCTATTGAGGAGAGGCTGTCAGTATGAATATTGATGGATACATTTTTTCTGGCAGCCCAGTTAGCCGCACAATGGATGGCGGCCAACTCTGCTTGAAAAACGGAATTGTGACTTTTAAGTTTGTAAAGGTGATTTTCAATGTTATTGTTTTCTTGGAAGATGCACACGGCGAATCCAGTCTCATCTTCGATCCTGGACCCGTCCGTGTACACCTCAAAATCTGCGTTGGAAATATTTTCGTTTAGGATAACAAATTTGCTGCTGGATGGAATATTTTTAATTGAGATATTATTGTCCAGTTGTATGTTGCCCAAGATGTCAGTATAAAGATTGGCGTGTCCAGCCCAGATCCGAAACTTGATAAATTCGGTTTTGGCGACCACGTGCAAGGGGGGGATCCCAGTCAGGGTGTTTAGAACATTTGTTGATGTAGTTCTATAAGCCCGAGTAAATTTGAGTAGAAAGATTCGTTGTATCGAGTGGAGTCGATCAACTTGTTGTTTGGTGAGGGCCCCACCCCAGACACTAGCGCCATAGAGCAGGGCCTTTTCAATTACTGTAGAATACCAAAGCTTGATTAGATTTTTGTTGAGACTCCACTTAGTTTTGACAATACGGTTAAAATTGCAAGTTAAAAACAATGCTTTATTGTGTAGCGATAAAATGTGGGGGGACCATGTGAACTTGTTGTCTAGAACTATCCCCAGAATTTTTAAACTGTCCGAAACCCTTATGGAGTAACCATTTATTTTAAGAGTGGGTTTCATGTTCAGGACCGTGTAGTTTCTTTTAGAAAACTTGTATGAACTGATGCTTTGAACAACCAACGCCTGGCACTTCTCTGCAGAAAGTTTCAGCTTGAGGTCGGATAGGTTGAGGGCGATTTGTTCGAGGGCTTAGTTGGTATTACTTTCAAGATCTCTAGCCCTCCTACCACTGATCACAAGTGCCAGGTCGTCGGCAAAGGCTTGAGTATAAAAAGTAGTATTGTTATTGCATAAAATAGTATTAATATAAATATTCCAAATAACAAGTGCGATCACTGACCCCTGCGGACAACCCTTAAAACAATGTCTAGTGGTTTCACAAACGTCATTAATATATAAAACAGTTCGATCACACAGGTAGTAAAAAATAAAATTCCTATAAAAACTAGGCAGGCCAATATCATTAAAAATTTTAAAAAGTACCGACCAGTTCATGTTGTCGAAGGTCGACTTAATGTCTAATGAGACGAGGGCGAGGTGATCAGTATTCATTTTAAATTTCATTGTCTCAACTAAAGTATGGATGTCTAGATCACAGCTCCTGCCCTCATGAAAGCCGTATTGATTATCATGAATAATATTATGTTGATCCAATCATCCGTTTAATTTAATTAAAAACAGACTCTCGACAACTTTGCCTAAGGTAGGTAACAGGCAAACCGGTCGGTACGAATTACACAAGCCAGGGTCTTTCCCGTCTTTTAGTAGGAAGAAGACCCTGGCGTTCCTCAAACATCTTAGAAAATAGTTAAGAATGAAACAGCGATTAAAAAGATCCAGCATAAAAATCTTATCAGTAATAAAAAACTGCTCTCCACATCCTATAATCGATTCTATCCAGGCCCGGGGCCTTCCCACCTTTCAGGTTACCAAAAGTAATTTCAAGATCTTCAATAGTGAGGGAGCTAATCGGGCCGACAGTGGGATTAAAAACAAAGTTGTCATCTGGAGATTTGCCCGGGAAGAAAAAGTCCATAATATGGGTGATCCTGTCCACAATAGAATTGTTGGGGTCATTATTGGGGCTGACCCCAATAGAATTTTCACCAGTGCTCTTGTTAAAAACAAGTTTGAACAGGGACCCATATCGATCGTTATAATTGACACAGAAATCCTCCCAGGCCTTCCTTTTAGTTTTCAATAAAAGTTTTTTAAAAACGGCCCGCTCCCTCCTATAGTCATTACCCGAGCTCTGGATTGAGTCAACATTCGACTTTTCGGCTTTGTGTTTACGATAGATCTTAAAAAGCTTATTGACTTTATTTCTAGTTGAACGGAAGTCTTCATTCCAGAAACCGAACTTTTTCGCAAGTTTTTTGGGCTTTTTCTTTAAAGTCTTAAAGGCATCCTTCTGCACCATTGAGGTCAATTCATTAAATAAATCATTCAAATGTACAGTATTATTTGCAAGCTTAAGTTTTTCTCTCAATGGGCCAAGGTGCCTTTTAATATACTTCATAAATTTGTTTTGGCCATATTTAGATTTAAAATAAAAATCAGTTTCTGGAATATTATCAATTTCTATATTAAAATAAATGTATTTATGGTCGCTATGGGTCTCAATGTCAAGGACCCCCCAGTTTTTAGCATAATTTGCAATAGATGAGCTGATAAGTGTGAGATCGGGGAACCCCACGTTAATAGTGGATGGAAATGTAGGGCCGTATTCAGATATGTTGCAAACGTGCAGGGTGCTGGAGAACAAAACAACAAATGGTTGCCTTGGTAAGACCTCTGACGTTTGCGCATGCGCAACCAATCGAGACGTATGCCGATCTACACGTCAGGAATGGCGTTAGAGTTTGCCCTACGATAGGGCCGATTTCCCCCCGGGGGCACGGTCTCCCTGACAGGGTGCACGACCTGCTGTATGGGGGGGGGCGACGAATGTAATGAAATTGGCCTCAAATTTTCGCCAGATTATTATTTATCAACTACAGTTGAATACCCCGTACAAATATTTTAGCCGACGGGATACAAAATTTTTCCCCGATGGGGGGGGCACAGTTTCCCCGACGGGGGGACAGGGCCCTCCGGTCCCCCCTCTGGCGCCGCCCCTGCTACACGTTGACGCTAATTCCAAGAACTCCATATAAAAACACGTTTTAAACAATAAAAACATAAAGGGACGTTAAAAGATGATACAAAGATTTTAAAAAAAAATCGTAGGTTAAAACGAATACAATGACTGGAATTTCCGTATATCGCCTCAAGCGTTCTAGCTTAAAATTTATTTAGCTAATTTTTTTTCTCGTCATGAGTTGAAAAAAAATCGTCCGGTTTTCGGAGATTTTTGGATTTTCGAGGTCGGACTATATATGGGTCTTTGGCAGCGAGATAAGCGGGCTAGATCTGCTGATGAATATATTGAAGAGAAATAGAGAAATAGACTGCTCGAAATGCTGTCAATCATCCCTTCCCATCGTTTTCCTAGAACATCATCATTACTCTCTGAAAGTTTCAAACAATTTACGAGAAGAGGGCTGAATTTGATAGAGGGTCAATGATAGAGGGGTGAATTTGATCAGACAAAGATTCGAAATTAGGAGATTCTTACTAAATAACTCTCGTCTAGAAGTTTTGGTCCGGCGTAATATTTGAAGCCACTATTATAAGGCATGGATGAAAGATAAGCCCCTCAACTGACTGTACGGTGATTTAAGCGGATTGGTATTTAGTTTATTTTCTGCTGCATTCCACAATTTCCACGACCTTGTGTTTACCTCGTACTATTATAACGTGGAATTATATTATACTGCTATAGAGCTCCATATAAATTGCAGTTCGCGTTAGTTCAAAAGTATGCGGACCTATTTGCAAATGTTGTATGCAAATTGCGCTATTGGAGTGTCAAATCCGTGGAAAAATTTATTTAGATGTCCAGTTTTGAAGGAATACAAAAGCAGTTTTGAGAACGGACCTCATAATTTTGAACCATGGTCAGACGATGAGGATGTTACCTAAGTTGGCACACCTTCTCAAAATATCCAGACCACATCAGTGAGATGATTTGTCAGATTAAACTTGCATCAGTCATGTTTATATGACGGATCTGTTAGTGGAATATTTGCTCGAACTCCCGACTCTCTGGTCGCCGGGGGCGAGACTCTGCCACCAGAGTCTCGTCCACGGCGACCACAGCGGCACAGAATACACAACCTACTCCGTGCCAGCCTGCCTAAATGGCTTAAGGCCTAAGCGGTAGGGGAGACCGGGGCATGTTTACACACTTTTTAAACTTTTATTTTTCTGTTTTAAGGCTTTAAAAGTATTTCTCTCATTTTCATTACCAATTAATTAGTTAGACTTTAAGGCACCTAGTGTATATTTTTAAGTACTTAATATTATTATATTTTTGTAATTATACCCATTTCTTTACCATGATGTCACCTGTGTAAACTTGCAACCATAACCGAGGCAAGTTTACACAATGCCTAGGGCACGTTTACACACCACCAAAAATGTTTAAATAGAAGGCTTACAGTGATTAAAATGCAACAAATTGAATACAAAGAATCCTAGTTTATTTCAAAAAGTATAAAATAGATTATAAATAATTACGGTGAATCCTAATAGTTTTCAATATCACTCTCACAATTTATGCAAACAAAATAGTTTGAATTGCCATTGGTACTGCAGTCCTCATGAGCCCACCTCTTACATTCGGTGCATTGTACCCACTGTTCGCCAGATCTTGATTCTTCGTATGGATTTAAACAGGAAATACACAGACAATTTTCATCGTCTTGCTCTTCATCAGAATCAAATGCTGTCTTGGTTTTTTGGATCTTTTTACGCTCAACATTTCCCAAATTTTCTTTCAGAACAAAGTTTTTCTTATTTTTAAATTTTTTATCAACGCTGTTTCTCATTATTATAACGTGTTCTAGTGGAGTTTTCTGACTGAGACATAGTATGATGGGTTGATGCTAAATTCCTCATTATTGATTTCTCCTTCTCTATTTGTAAAGCATTTTTTACAGGTGTATCTGTATGAATTGATGTTTGCCTTTCTTTCCTACCTCTGTTACTTCTTTTCCTTGGCCCTGCTTTTTGAAATGGGCTCACATCTCCAGGTGTTGGGAATGACTTTGTAATGCAAGTGCCACTTGTGCCAGTTCTAACAAAAAAATGGCGATGGGACAACTTTACACACTGTGTAAACCTGCCCCATGCGCTGTGTGTAAACTTGCCCATCGCCATTTTTTTGTTATAACTCAGCATATAAGCTTTATTCATAATAAAAACAATCAACTAAATAGCTTAAAATAACCAGAAAAGAAAGAAATCAGAAAAAGTTGTCCACTTGACGATCCACTTTCAAGACTGACTCCAAACTGGCGTGAGTATTAATGGAGGCCGAGACACTTCTTCTGAAACGACTTGAAGCGCCCCCGACCAATGGTATGTGAATTATAAGCCTTGTGTAAACTTTCCCCGGTCTCCCCTACAAGCTAATAAAAGATGTTTACTAACTTAATCAATTTGGGACATGAATACCTCAACCTTCTGTATTTGATGCTTCTTCCGGATCGAAAAAGAGTTCATGACCCCATTTTTTCGCTAATCAAGAAAAAGAAGATTAGCAAATGATGCATAAAGTATTAATCAAGGAAGACTCTTAATTAATTTTTTAGAAAATTGCAGTTTTTATTCAGTTTTTTTTAAGCATTGTAATGATACTTCTAAATTTAGCATTATTTCTCTCAATTATTTTTCGATGACACATATCTAAAAAACTTGACAGGTTACCTGACACCTTCTTCAATGCACGCACTACTTATTACTTAAAAATTAATAATGACCCGTTTTGAGAGGGAAATAAATGGTAACGTTATTCACATACAGCGATCCTACATAGATCAATAATATTCTAGAAAGATGCTATGATCTCTCACCAATAAAAAGAGTTGTGAAAGTTTAAGGATAAATTTAAAATTTTGAAATTATTTGTCGAGAAGGGATAAAACAGTCAAAGTGCAAAATGATCAACACGTATGGTTCAAATTGCAAATTAAAATCCAATGGTTTTGAAAACTATCGCCTGAAAGGTAAAAAAGACTGGGCTGACCAATCGAGCAAGCAGTAGGGATGCTCATTCGGACACATCGTTTTTAAAGGTCCCAGCCTTAGTTTTTACTTTAAAGACACAGATTAATGCCTGTTAATATTCGTTTAACACGTATTAATTGAATGGCCAAGTTTTAAATTCCACCGTTTACTATTTATTAACTCAGCGTTACTCACATTGATCGGTCAGTAATAAATCGTAAACGCTAGAGACTTTAAAGCGTAGTCATTCAATTAGTTTGATGTCGCTTAACAAGCAACACCACCTATCTCAATTTTTTGAAATTTCAAACACGAAGGAAATATTCAATTTTTCGTAACCAGTAAGTAATATTTTTGAATTTTTTTACGTCTGATATAAACATGAGATCGTATATTCCTAATAGATGTGAAAAATTCAGAAATATTTATTGGTTACGAAAAATTGAGTATTTTCTTCTTCTTTGAAATTTCAAAAAATTGAGATAGGTGGTGTTGCTTGTTAAGCGACATCAAACTAATTTAATGACCAAGCTTTAAATTCCACCGTTTATATTTATTAACTCAGCATTACTCACATCGATCACACTGATTGGTCATTAATATATCGTAAACGCTAGACTTTAAAGCGTCGTCATTCAATTAGTACGTCGTCGCTTAACAAGCAACACCGCCTATCTCAATTTTTTGTAATTTGAAAGAGGAAAGAAGTACTCAATTTTTCGTAACCAGTAAGTAATATTTTTGATTTTTTTTTACGTCTGATATAAACACGAGACCGTATATTCCTAATAGATGTGAAAAATTCAAAAATATTACTCATTGGTTACGAAAAATTGAGTATTTCCTGCTTCTTTGAAATTTCAAAAAATTGAGATAGGTGGTGTTGCTTGTTAAGCGACATCAAACTAATTGAATGACCAAGCTTTAAATTCCACCGTTTATTATTTATTAACTCAGCATTACTCACATTGATCACACTGATTGGTCATTAATATATCGTAAACGCTAGACTTTAAAGCGTAGTCATTCAATTAGTACGTCGTCGCTTAACAAGCAACACCGCCTATCTCAATTTTTTGAAATTTCGAAGAGGAAGGAAATACTCAATTTTTCGTAACCAATGAGTAATATTTCTGAATTTTTTTAACGTCTGATATAAACATGAGACCGTATATTCCTACTAGATGTGAAAAAAATTCAGAAATATTACTCATTGGTTGAGAAAAATTGAGTATTTTCTTCCTCTTTGAAATTTCAAAAAATTGAGATAGGTGGTGTTGCTTGTTAAGCGACGATGTGTTTCGCAAATATTAACAGGCATTAATCTGCTTCTTTAAATCACAAACAGAGATTGGAGCGTTTAAAAACAATCTGACAGAATGAGTATTGCTATCTCTTTGTTCATTTCAAAGGTTACCGACATTATTTCTCACAGTTATTTTTCCTATTCCTATCGAAGAATCTGAGAGGACCACTCGGTGAACAGTAACTTCAAATAAGGCCGCGAAGCCTTATCTCAAGAAACCATCCTCTAGTGAATTACTCCAACTTTTACGAAAACTTCGCATAACCGAAATCCGTTTAAACGATAAAATTAAAATGAAAAAGAAGGTTCAGGAAAAACGGGTCACTGCGACCACTCTCCCTGACCAGAGAGGTAGGTGCGCGTCGCACAAAAGACCTAACAAATGCGCGGTCTTCCTGCAGTTCAGTGAACTGCCGCAGTTCCAATCGCTCGGCAAGTTCTGCTCTTCTTTCTTTTTTGGGAGAATCTTCACCTGCCACGGAAAAATGCGCATCTCGGTTCTGTTCTCAAATAATAGGCTAGCAGTGAGTTTTCTTTTTAATACACTCTCCATTGTGTTTTGTCGGACTTGTCAACAGGATCGGGGAATGTAAACAGGAGGTTATTGACACGCGACAGGTTGTTTGGTATCGGTATCTAAGGTGACGCATTCTATGGCATTAAACAACCGAAAGAATAGGGCTGTAATTGTTTCCTGATAAAGGGAACGCAGATACTTTATTGGAATTATTTCAGAATAAAGATTTCCATGCAAGAAGTTCCAGAATTCATAATGATACTCGTTCTATTCCCATTTTTCAGTTCGTTCGACTATGGGTCACGAAGTAGGAGAACATCCCAAGATAGCGTTCGTGTAGATTTAAATTGGAACATTAAACTTGCAGAACTAAAACTACAACCAGTATTTTCATTTATAAATATTTCACTATGGCCCACCATGTTAGTCGAACAGCAAAACTACGCATCTTTGTTTTACCAAGAAACAGAGCGACAGATGGCATAAACACAGGGCTGTTTTATCCAGCGAGCTGATTGGGCTCTATCCCAGGGGCGCCATTGATTCAAAGGCGCCTATAAACTTTCCAAACTGATAAATTTTAATTTTGAACCAAAATTATTTTTAAATTATGATTTTAAATATGTTAACAGTAGAGGAAAAGGTGTAAATATGGGCACCCTCTTTTGTTTTTGACTTAAAGTTACTCTCATTTTGGAAAATTCTGGATTTTTGACCTTCATTAACAACTATTACAAGTTTACTAAATGAAAGAAGGCAAAACAATGATTAATACCAATTATTTCAATTCGAAAACGAAGATTTACAAAAAGCTTTTAAAATAGCACCAGAAAAAAAAGGGGTGCAAATATGGGCCCTCTCCAAAAGAGCCCCAAAAAATTGTTTAAAATGTTTTAAAACAGGATAAAATAATACAAACTAGTAGAGAATTTATTTATTACAGAAAAAAATTATTTACAGAAATCGCAAACATAACTGGCTGTTTCAGCCCCGGCACAATCTAAGTGTGCCCACATTTCGCACATAACACGTTTAACCCACACTTCCCCGCGGGTGTCTTCAGAGAACTTTCCATCACAAAAGATGCATGTTGCCTTCCTCGAGTATGGTTTATCCCCATCGTTGATATCCAGGTTGATATCATCATCGCTGTCCACAAGGGGAAGATCATAGTAGTCTGATGAGTCCGATAATGAATCGTATCGTTTCGTGGGTCGAATTTTCTTTTTCTGAAGGCCTTTGGTCTTCCCACCCCTACCCCCTGGCCTGTCTCTTACCCCGGGAACACTCAAGTACGTCTTCTTGGGAGCACTTTTCTGAAGAGACTTGGTCAACTGATCCTTGTATGATGATCCAGTGATGAGGTTGGACCTTGTTGCTTTGCGTCCACGAGTAGTGGTTCTCTTCTTAACGTTGGGGACATGAGATATGTCGAACGGAGAAACCGTATTTGAAGTTCCCGGGGAACATTTCGGTGCTTCATCAGCCTCATCAATTGGCATTGAAAGGGTGCCCATAAGAAAGCCAACCAAACCTAAGAAAGATGGCCATTATCACATGTAACCAAAAAGCGTGTGTGACTAAAGGCGTGCTTCTAAAAGTAGCTTAGGATCTCTGCTTTTCGGATATCATTGTAAAATTATTTTAAACTAACCATAAGAACATGAAAAGAAAACGATTTCACATACCTGTCAAAAGTTTGCAGTCCAGAACAAACATCAATTCGCTCAATAACTCTCGCTGCATCCACACTACTTGAAAGAATGGTTCCAACTGTTCTTTGCTATCTTATATCAACAAGTAGCACCATCTACAGTCCTGGAGGCCAGTCTTCAGCACCTCCCATAGCCACTTGGGGAGGGTGCCCATATTTACACCAGTGCCCGTTTTTACACCGGTTCCTCTATAAATCTGATTAGGGGGCCGCAACTAGACAGCCGTCGATTTTGTAAAATAACATAAACATGAATATCTTATACTATAAATTAAAATGCATATTTTTGTGTCAATTAAATAAATAATTATCAAAATCTTATTTTGAAAAGGCGCCGATTTGCAAAATTGTAAGGCTTTCACACGGAACAGGTGACATTTTCACTCAGTTATATTCTTAATTAGGTATTTTCATTGGTCCACAGGCACTGAACTTTTCTGATAGGACGCCAAATTATTCCAGCACATGGCGCTCAAATTTGTTAATATGGCCCTGCATAAACCACTGCCTATAATTTGTGAGAAACTAAGATGCAGGACATAAAATTTCTTAATAAGCGTTTTTATGGCTCTCATGAACTCTTTGAAAACCCAAAATACAGCCCTGAGGGGTAACTAATTCGAAGCCCAATTCCACCGAATTGTACGTGGCCCAAGTTGGCTTTAAATCCATTGCGGCTAAAAGTGCTGATGTATTACTGAATTTTTGAAGGGGGTGCCGGCTCAGGTATCATTTGGAACCATAATCACATGACTCGTCAC
>BGPR01025198.1:0-22268 GCA_013235015.1 Araneus ventricosus | reverse complement strand
GGAGTGTAATGAAATTGGTCTCAAATTTTCGCCAGGTTATTATTTATCAACTACAGTTGAATACCCCATACAAATATTTTTCCCCCGATGCCTGGCCCTCCCTCTGGTGTGCCACCCCTGGGAGAGGGGGTGCGCACACAAATGACGTGAATAGCAAGCAAACAAAAACTGTGTGTCGTGTGCACATTCAAAATAATGTCTGATTTGATAGATAAAAGATCAGGAAGAATGTATATTGAAACATATTCTTCAATTTAGAGTGTTAAATACAAAATGATGAGCAAAGAGCAGTCTGCTGTTGAATATTTTAGAAAAAAGATTTTTTTGCGAGTATATTGATAGTAATGCTATTGATTGCAAAAATTTAAGGCCATCAGGCAAATGGTACAAAGAGGAACTTGATAGTAAGAAAGTAGCAATGAGAAAAAATAAAGAAAAACCTCTAATCAAAGAAAGAGAGCAAAATTTAGAAAATGAAGGAAAATAGCAGACTGAAGCATAAAAGAAAGCTTGAACTGTTAGCTCAAAAAATGAGAAACAAAAGTCTTAATAATTATGTATAATCAAAAAAAGATTTTACATGGCCATATTTTTTAGTGAGATAATTTTTACCATAGTTTTTATTTTAACAGAACTTTTTATGTAATTCATTTTTCATTCATTAATTTTCTTTTAAATAATAATTCTACATTTTTAATATCTCAAGCACTTTTTGTTTAAATTTATTCATTTATTGTTCAATTAATCATATATACTTCACGGTGCTTACGTTTGACACGATTCCGTATTTATGAAAGTCATCTTTTTTTTGTTCCAAGCCTGTGTCATGTCTGATTATAAGAGAAAAAAAATGGTTGACCGATGACTTTTATGGAGAAACATGGCAAAATAGCAAAAACTAACATTTAAAATTTCTGAAAATGAATTAATTCATTTCGTCATTTAAAGCACATCAGCTCTTAACTCCTGAGAAATTCAGAAGTTAAGATTCCCTACTGATCCTATGACGACCACAAGAATAATTATGATTAGCAAAATGGATGATATCGGAAAAAATATAAAATGCATTCCAGAAAACTAAAAAATACCATCCCCTTTAGACAAGAGATCCAAACCTACCTACACGGATCTTCAATTCACCTTCAAGAGGATTAAAATTCATTTAAACCACATTTTTTTAGTATAGACTAGCAGTACGCGCACGGCGTTGCCCGTGGAATCAGGACTTTAACAAAAAGAAAAAAAACGCCCACTATGACATGTAAAAGTTTTGAAAACAAAATCAAAACAAACGATACACATTATTTGATTTTCCTGCTTATTTTTTTTCACGCTACAGTACAGGGTACGTTAATCCAAAACAAAATTACAAAATTGGAACGTGAAAATGATTATTATACAGCAAGCAAAATATAAAATCGAATCCGAAAATAATAATCGAAGTAATTCATTCAGGTGAAGGTCATGGCGTATCCTGCGTGTCCGCCAATCAAAATTGCCAGGAACGTACCGAAGAAGTGCCACGCGAGGAACTCGATGAAGAAAAATAACTCTCAACCGCCCAGAAAAATTAATTTAAAAAAAAAACGGGAAAAGATATTTTAACCATTCTTGTTTTAAATCCGACAGAACTGTTCTAGTTTGAAGCTGAAAAAAATTGAAATTAATAGTGTTATTAGAAAGTCGGATGCAACAAATTTAAAAACAAAAGTAACATCTCGATGACAAAACTGGGTATTTTTTTAAAAATTCTCAACATTCAGTAAATTACGTTAAAAATTCAAAACTAACTTCATTAGAACGGAAATCGCGTGCTCTTTCCGATGGTGTATCTATTTTTGTCGTACAGTTATTCAAAACCATTCTATTGCAAAATTAGTGCGGAAAATTAATCAAAACATTAAATAAAAAATTTTCTAGATTAAATTTTAAAATTTCGGCTTCGAGGTGCATTCAGTCACCATTACGACTACCTGTGTGCCAAATTTCATGGCTGTAAGTGCGATAGATTCGTCTAGACATCGCTGACAAACACGCGTGCAAACATTGCATTTTATAAGTATAGATTTTTGTTCTTAAAACCGAATTTTGCATTTTGTTTCATTTGAGTTTAAATTTCAATTCATTTGTAAATAAGTAAATTTTGAATTTTATTTCAGTGAAATTGATATTTCTGGCTTTATAATCATTTTCCCTGATTTTTGTTTTTGCTTTAAATCTGAATTTTAATTAAAAGCAAATAACTTAAAAATTTATTTGGAACCTTTTAAATTTAAGTTTACTTACAAATAAATTAATTTTTAATTTTATTTGAGTTTCCTTGATATTTCTGACTTCAAATTATTTTTCCCATAATTTTTATTCTGTTTTAATCTGACTTTTATGTAAAAACGAATAACTTTAAAATTATCTTTTATTTTGAGAATTTAAATTTACTCACAAATAAATAATTTTTGAAAGTTTCATTGATATTCCTGGCTTTATAATAGTTTACTCCCTAATATTCTGAAACGTTCATACTGTTTGATGTTAAAAGAGGACTTCTGCAAAATTTTAATTTGAATTTTTGCAAAAATTAATAATTGTAATAATTTCTGGTTGTCGTCAATGAGTTCATTTTCTACCGTGAAGCACATTAGATAACTTGGCCGCTAATTTCAATGTTTCTTTAAATACCAATAATCTTTTTTATGCAATAAAATTATATTTAAACTGTTGCATGGAACTCTTTCCATAGATGTAAGACACATAGAAACACATTATCTGTCATTTCTATGTACTGTCTAGTTGATATGTTTTTGACCATCAGGTATCAAGTTTAAGCATCAGTCTACATGACTTTTAATACTTACGTAACATAATTAAGTCTTTACTTTAAGTATTTTATTGATCTTTTGCTGTTTAAAATCTTTTTCACTCATTGTTTTTGCAATTCTTTCTTTAAATGTCTTTTAGTTACAAAATTTACTTGAAAACTAATATATTTTATAAAGTTGTGAATAATCTTCTCGAGAGTTAACTATATCCAGGGTTCACTGTAACAGTATTATTTAAGTACATTTTTCTGTTATTACTTTATAGAACATAGCCTCTCAATTTTTATCATATTCTAGGCATGATAATTTTCCCTTCTGTTGGACTCCTTTCCAAGCTACATGGTTGCCAAATACTGATGATACATTTATTGTTGGAAGCAGGTTGAATCCCAGAAGAATAGAAATTTTTGATGATAAACTGTGCAATTTTTTTAATTTAACAGATGAACGCTTTAACCATATTGCAGCTGTTAATGCATTCCATTCATCTCTACCATTTTTAGCTAGTGCATCTAAGCAAAGGATTTTTATTTTTTCAGAAAGTGAATAGATCTTATATGTAAAATATCCTTGTTTCATTGTGTGTATAACCGTGTGATATAAATCTTGATACTTTTATTTTTAAATTTATTTCTTATGTTAATCTTATAGTGTTCTCTTTCATTAAACTATATTGTATTTCTAATAAATTGACACCAGAGAAATCCTGTAAAAAGATATCTGAAGTTAATATATGTTCTGCTAAAAAATTTAAAGAATGTTGAAAAATTTATGGCCCTTTAACAATAAATTATCAAATAAATGATATATTAACATATTTAAAACTAGAATTTGAATTCTGATTGTTCCAAAACCTACTATATGTTGCTTGTTATCTTCTTCTTTTGAATTCATTAGAATATTGCTTTTCTCCACTGATTTTTTCCCCTCCCCTTTTAAATTTCAAATTTTTTCCCAAGAACTTTTTAAATTCCAATCTCATTTTAAATTATGTATCACACTGTTGTACCATTTTCAAATATTTAGTTGATGTTGGTGAGTTAAAAATGAATGCCTTGACTACAATAAGCATTGTAATAGTTCATTAAATGTTTTACATCGTTTGAACTCTGTATAGTTATTTCATTCTTACTGAACTTGTTTGAATATATGGCTTTAAAATTTTGTGTTCTATTTTTAAAGTTAAGAGAAAAGATATTCAGATTTTTCCAAATTGGATATAAGAATTAAAAGCTGTTAATTTAGAGAAGTGATATTAGACCCTTTGCAACCCCTGCAGCTGTTACTGTTTTATATATATTGTTACAAAAATCATCTGGTGGGTGTATGAGAATGCAATCCAACAAGCAGGATAACGGAGAATGACACTTTATTCTTGAATATTCCGGAAAACAAGAAGCACATGTAACAATAAAAACTGCACTTGTACAGATTGACAGCAAATCATTAATAATAACAGAAGCATAATAATAATTAGCACTTACAATATCACTCAGTGTCTAACATCTTACTAGCTTGCATTGCAGATAAAACTCAGAAGACGATCACAGTTGATCAACATGTTACCACACTTTCAGCAACAGTGATTTTTATAGTCTTCCCGACAGGGCGTGTCATCACATGGAAGCCTCTAGTACATTCGGTATATCTCTACTCCTAATAGAGATATCGAGGAAATTCTAGTATTTTTGAGGACCTTAATTTTGTCTCCAAGGTCAGGAGTGTTGGCTTGACTTCCCTCCGATTGCTAGTAAGAACATTTGTAAATGTCTCTTCCCAACACTAAGACTAACATTGCTGAGAAGCGACATTCCATGGTTGTTCATAACAATATACTAGCTGGGTTTCCAGGCTTTGGACAGAATAGGTCTAGGATGATTCATTCAAATATTTTTATTTCTTGTGTGTATATAAGAGGGATAGTAGCTGGGATACATAATTGGAAATTCCAGCTGTCCTAATAGAGGCCGCAGTAGCCTAGTGGTAAGGTGTTGGCCTCGGAGCTGAAGGGTTTCCATGTTCGAAACCCATTCCTTGTGTTGGGCCTGTTTCATGTTAAATCATATGTAGGGGGCCAGATGTCCTCCTGCTGGTGTGGTAGTTTGGAGAGGGGAGTGCCAGCTTGGGTGTCTTCCTTGTCATCTGATCAGTTCAAAATTACAAGGTCCATCCCAAAATAGCCCTTGTGTTGCTTCAAAGCGGGATGTTAATATAACTTAACCAGTCCTCCTAAGCATGCAGAATTATTGATGACAATCTATATACATAAAACGCTAATGTATGTGGCACAGAAAAGAGGTTAATTTCTCTTTTGCAGATGACAATGATCGGTTTGTTTACGAAACAAAACTGATAGCCATGTTAGGCATAACTTCATAAGCATTCACTGTGAAACATCTTTTTCTTGGAAAAGAAAATGAGTTTATGACGTCGAGTTCACAATATTTCTTACAATATAATGAAATTTTGGTTGATATTATTTAAATGAGATCAGTTAGAAATGAAGCAGATTGTCTTAGGCGAGTCAAAGAATGTTCAGATCATTGTCAAAATAGTTTAAGTCAGCATGTTAAATTCACAAATTGAGGTGAACACCTTGAAGCTTACTATTGTGAACATCCTATATTGGGTACTACAGTAATACCTCATTACAACAATACTTTGGGCACCAAATAAATATATTGTTATAACGAGGGGCGATATAATTACGATATAAAAAAACTTTAATTTTTGTGTTTGAATATGGACACAATATACATTTTGCAAAAAAGTATCATCAGAGTGTTAATGATTGTTACAGCATACAAAAATTTTAAAATTCAGCTATACAATAAAATAGTTCACATACCTGGAAAAAATCCAATATTTTCATTTGCTTATTCATTTCTTTAACTATTAAGTCAACTAAGAAGGTTTGCATAGAGTCTATGCACAAAAATAATTATCATTTGTGGATGAAAGGCTTGGGAAAAAAATGCCTGTAGGGACTGAACTGATTGAAGAACATCCTGGGATGTCAATAAAGATTGCAATGGATCTGCATCAACCTTGTCATAATCATTTTCCATTTCGTCTATGATTTCGGACATAATATCTTCTTCAGTAACTCCTGCAAAAACCATAAGATCATCATCCTCTTTTAAATATTCCTCCACGTTGATTCCAGACATTTTGCCACTTTTTTCTTCAAGCTGAGTTGAAGGCTGAAAACACATTCTTCAGCATCTGAAACATCCAATTTTTGGAATTTTCGTCGTTATCAGTTTGCTTATCCTCAATGAAACAAAGGTCCGCTTTTTTCCAACAATTAAGAATTGATTTTTCCGTAACTTTCCACCAACTCCCAGCAATATTGTCACATGCTTCCTTTGCATTTACAGCTCTAAAAGGCTCTTCTACTTTATTTTCGATGTTTATGAGTATCGAGTCCGCCAACCGCCTTCGGTAATATCCTTTGAAGCACTTGATTATACGCGCATGTCAAGAAGTTGCAAAATTGAAGTGCAGTTAGCCAGGAAGAAAACAACTTCGATATTTTGCAGTTTGGGGAGTGATGCATACAGTTGTCTACCAACAAAACATATTTTTTTTTTTTTTTCCCTCCAACTTTCGTAACCATTCAGAAAACAGTTTAGACATCATCCGTGCCTTTTTATTGGCTTTAAACTCAACATTAAGACTTTTCACATTTTTAAACACCTTGGCTTCAATGACTTTTTAATAAGGAGAGGTTAGATTTTGTGCATTTGCCTATTCGCATACAGAAGTACAGTTAGCCTATGTTCTGATTTTTTCCCACCTTGGCACTTTTTACCTCTGAACGCCAATGTTCAATTAGGAAGGAGTTGGAAAAAACAGTCCAATCTCATTAGCATTATAGATGTCTTCCGGTGCATATTTTAAAAAAATTCTCTTTCATTTTACTTTGCCGCCATTCATTTGCATCATTAATTGGAGCAGATTTGTTTTCTCTGGGAATTTCTTGAAATGTGATACCATGTTGATCACGAAAACGTATGCAACCGTTGCTGGCCTTTCGTTGCCTAACATAACAGCAAATTTTCAGGCTTTTCCACATATTAAAGGTCCATTTATTTGGAAATTCGCTGCCTTCATCTCTTGAAACCACTTTAAAACGGCAGAGTCGATGTTTTCATTTGTCACAACTTTCAGTTGTTTTCTCCAAGGGTTGATTTCATTGGAATTTGCAGCCTCTTCAATTTGTTTCCTCTTCTTCAAGAAAATTGCAATCGTAGATTGCGACAGTCCTTATTTCTTGGCCGCATCAACCTGCTTCATTCCATCATCAATTTCGGTAATTATGTTCAGTTTATCCTGAAAGGATAGTTGTCGTATTAGTTGAGAATTCAGACGTGAATGAAAAAATGTTAAATTTTTCGACTGAAACTCAGAATCGTTTGAAATTTAGAAATTGAACAGAGCTACCATGAAATCTTTGAATCACGCACGCCAAAAGCAGCAAAGAATTTGATTTGTTAATGTGTTCTGTGTTAGTCATGAGTCATAACCAGATGAACACCTGTGATCTTCAAGTAGACTAAGTTATTGCATCCATTTCCGAGAAGGGAAACACTCTGGGTTGTATGATGTCCCACTTCCGGGTATTTGGAAACTGAAATATTGCTACAGAGGAAGAAAATGGTGTTGAAATTAAAAAAAGAAAATTGTTGTACAGGGGTTTATTGCTGTACAGAATATCGTTATACTGAGGGGAAATTAATGTTATGTTGTTGTAGAGGGATTTATCGTTGTAGCGAGAATTTACTGTATCCCGTTATACACACACTACTTGGGACTTTTTTTTTGTCTTGACAAATTTTCTTGGAGTGCTGAATCGCCAGCTTGGCTCAATTTCTTTCTTGACGATAGCTGAAGTGTGCTGTATTTTTGGCAAGGTGAAGCATTAGAAGCCAGAATGCGCTAATCTGGCCAAAAATACATGGTGTGCATATAATGGAGTCCAGATGCTCTGCGCAGAATTAGTAAATAATATTACAAAATAACAAATTTAAATGATAAATATAACAACCCATAATAAAAATATAGTAAATATATATAAGCATGAGAATAAAGTCCAAATTAAGAGAATATATACAGTAAAAGCTTAACTAACTGGCATGCTCGGGAAACTCCGATTTCCGGACACCTGAAAAGTCCGGATAGTTGAGCGCGATGGGAAAAATGGGGGAGATTGTAGCCTTTTTTTTGCCGATTCTATCCCTTAAAGTTTTTTTGTTCTCGATTTCGTTTTTTTCGACGAAAGGTGAAGAACTTTTTTTTCTTTGGTTCTCACTTTTGCTTTTGAACCCCTCCCCCCATAAAACAAGTCTGTGTACGTCACTGTACTGTATATCGCTTCTTTTTCCTTCTACGCCCCTCCGTTCGGAGAGGATGTTGCATTCCAGAAATAAATTGTCCGCATGAATGGAACAATGCGGGTGCCCTGAATTCTAGCACTCTGATGTAAAATTTTTAGAAAAACTCATTTTCTAATTTTTCCGGTTAGTTGAACTTTCTGGATACTTGAATGCCGGATAATCAAGAATTTACTGTATACTAGGGTGGCCCTTATTATAATGGCGAAAAATTTACTTAATATTTTTTAGGCGCACACCCTGTATTTTTACTTTCTCGTATACGAAGTATAGAAACAGAAAGTATTGTAATCGTCAAAAAATTTGAACTCGAGATTTTGACGGATCTCCACGTTTCAGACCTCCCTGAGTCCGAAAAACACAATTTTGGAATTATGTCTGTCTGTGAACACGATAACTCGAAAACTATTAGAGCTACGGGGATGAAATTTGGTATGTGGTCTTTGAACATAATTTGTAGGTTTCTATCAAATTTTGGACAAAATCCGTCCACGGGAAGTCTGTCTGTCTGTTCGCGGTCATGCGAACGCTATAACTCAAAAACTTTATTAGCTAAATGGATAAAATTTGGTACACAGTTTTATCGTTATGAATGTAAGTCCGTATAAAAGTTTGGGCTAAATCCGTCAAAAAGAGGCTTTCAAATTGCATATTCAATTTCTTTTAATCCGATTCTCATGCGCATGCGTATTGGTAGCAATCTGTTATTGTTGTAAATGTTATTTACAACAATAAATTTTTTTCAAACATCAATTGTTAACAATTTTTTTATTGTTGTAAATCAAACCGATCTCATTATTTCAGCAAATCTTTCATTCACGCGCTTTTGCAATTGTTACGGTTGTGGTAGTATAAATTGTTTTCTTGGGAATTCAATTCCAAAGCAGAATTTTCGCTTTAGTATTCATTGCATTGCCTATTTTATCGCACCTGCTTCAAAGTAATATTTTTTTGAAACTTGGCAACAGATATTTGATTTCAGGTTTGCTTGTTTTTTTGTTTTACTTTCTCGTATACAAAGAGAAAGTATTGTAATCGTCAAAAAAATTCGAACTCGAGATTTTGACGAATCTCCACTTGGAAAGTATACAAGAAAGTTTAGGGGAGACCACTCCCGCTGGTTTTTCTTTAACCATAATGTGTAAATATACCAAAAATATCTTCAATATGTAAAGGTTAACCCGTGCCGCATCCAGCTTGATTGATCCATTGCGGATAGGTACGGTGTATAGAGTGTGCCAGTGTGTATGTACCATAAGCTGAATAAAAACTATCGAAGGTGGAGAGGTCACCACCCCTCTGATCTCATATTAACATTCCTCCTACTTGCTCTGATAGTTTATACTGAGAATGAATAAGTCAGTTTGGCCTGATCGCGCTTCGAAGTGCATGGAAAGCCCCCCATAGCACAACCTGGCTATCACGAAATGGTGGGAAATTATCCCTGCAGAGCAATAATTGGCTGTCTTGAAAAAATTAAGCTGGCAATATTCATACCACTTGAGAAGCTCAATGGAGAAGTGACTGAACACAGCGTCCAAGAATATAATTCCTAGATTGATGTGAAGGACAATCCAATTCACTAAGAATTATAGCGACTCGAACACAAAAGTTTGTATCCATCCATCCATTCAATCTCTAATCTTATTATACCATAAAAAATAAAGTTGTATATAATTAAATAAGTGTAGAGTTTGAAAATACGGGATGGCACATATACCCCAGTAGCACAGAAATATATAATATCTGCACAATGTTATACAATATTGTGAATACCGTAACAAAGTATTGTATGTATCAGTATTTCCGAGATACTAAATTTTCACAAATAATATAAAAACAATGTTTTTTTATAAAAATCTTCATTTTAACTCAGGGTATCACTCGATTGGATGTTTTATTTCGAAAAACTCCACTGGAACAATTATTTTTTAAGATGCTGAATATTATATCATACTAAACAATACCATGCATGCAATATTTTAAATTCTATATTAATCAATGTTTATCAGTATTTTAAGGTGAAGTTATTCTTACTGTCAGCAGATGGCAGCCTGATCATACGGTGAGACTACATTTATCAGCGTTGTTCAATATTTTAAGGTGAAGTTATTCTTCTCTGCAGCATGATCATTCTGTAACACTTTATTTATCAGCTTTGAATAATATGTCCGAAAAAATATTTTACCAAATGTTCATGTGAATAATAAGACTTACACAATCATTTTGTTTTACTGTACATAAAAGGCAGGCCGGATTCAGCTAAGTAAGCTAACCATTAAAAAGCTCTCACATATGTATTATCTATTGTTCTGTGAAAAAAATTCGAGTGTTATTCTCATTGTAAAAATATGCATGTGATTTATTGTTGCGAATCTTATATTTGATTTTTAATCCATACTGTAATTATGAATGTGAAAGGCGTCCCGTGATACATTGAAAGAGGAATAAATAAATTTTAAAACCTTTCAAACATATTATAATTAGTTTTAAACTTTATTGCCTTAATTTATTAAATTAGCAACTTAGATATAAGAACTAAAATTGCTTCCGCTTCGACTTCTAATTTCATTTTGAACTCGAAATTGTAACGATAAAAGATAATTAAAAAGATTATTCATGTTAACGTGCATGAAATTTCGTAGAGATCCGAACTCTGTAATTACATTTTATTATCATCATTAACGCTCTTTGATGCAAGTCTAGCTGGTCCAGCGGTAAGGTGCCAGTTTAGGATGCGGAAGGTCCCGGGTCAAAGCTCGCTGTAAGTAGAGGTGTTCGAAAAATCGCGAAGTGTTGCCCATAACAATTTTCGTTCTAATGAAGTTTGTTTTAAATTTCTAACGTAATTTACTGAATTTTGAGAAATTTTTAAATAATAGTTTTCAGTACATAGGAATTAAGTGATTAATATTTTTCCATGCTTCTAAAATGTATTTTTAAAATATTCAGTATATTGTTATATTATTCAATATTATATAATATTATTCACTATAGTACAATATTATTTAATATGGTATAATATTATACATTATTATATGACATTGTACACTATTGAAAAGGTCTTGCGTTTTACACTCTTTCAATATTCGGAAAAATATTGTACAGTATTAATTTTTCGAATTTTATGATATAAGACAATTATGTGCTACCTGGGAAGTGTGCCAATCTGATCTCTCTAAAAAAGTCATTTATACGCAAAGAGTTAAATAAAGATGTAGGAAAAAAAAATTACTAAAAATTAGGGATTTAAAATTGTATATCTGTTACTCATATAAATAAATTTGTTATTTTTCTATAATTTACAGTTTTAATAATAGAGTATTTGATAATTTAATAAAAATAAAATATATGCAGTTTTTAATAATATATTGAAATAAATTTTCGCGTTTAAGAATAGCCCTTTTGTTCAGTCTGGGTACAGCTTTCTGTGGTCTTAAAAAAGAAATTGCTTTTGCTCTTCATACGCAGTTAAGTGTCGATTAAAAGCTTGCATAAATTTTACTTCTCTCGGCTGCACAGTGGTCCAGTTTCGTTTTCTAGCAAGACAAAAATCATAGCGATGGAACTAAAAACAGCAGAGACTTGAAATTTGCACAGTTTAAAGGAAATGGACTTCAGTTGTATCATGGAATTTCATAACAATCGGTTGGATATTTCTTGATTTGTATTAATTTATTTAATTCGTCCCCATTGTTCTCTATGGAGGGAACTGTTGTAATCTGCTGAAAAGTTAATAATTAGTTGTATAAAACATAAAAAAATCTGATAAATTTTACCAAATGAAGGAAAGATAAGATTTAGAAGGAGATATAAGATTTGTGAAATTTTAGTGAAGTCTGGTAGGTATTTTTTATTTTTAACATTCTAAATATTAGCAATGTTAAAATATATCTAATGAATAATAATGAGATGAATTCAAATGTCTTTCAAAACGATTAAAAAGTGAAAGAATTTCGTTAATATAATATAAATGTTATATAATATCATTAAATCTTTTTAAAAATTAATTTTAAGAGTAAAATTGCCCGCAGTTTTCACAAAAATAATATGAGAATTCAGGAAATATTCCAAAACATTTTAATAACTAACTTTTAAGCTTGATAGATAAAGGTAACGCTTTTCATCGTGTAAATTATGTTTCATATTATTTGTTATTCATGACAAACTATATTTGGTAAGCTTTCCCATTTTTATCGTCCTGTAGTTGATTATAGCGCTTGAGAGGTTGTCACTGAAGCAAACTGTCTTGAAAATTTCAAATCGCGTTCTGAAATATTCCAAAGTTTTCGGTGTGTTTATGTGAACTACTAAAGCAGAAATAAATATTGAAATCGATTTAAAATACTTTTGAAACCATCCGGCGTTTATTTCTTAAAAAGTTAAAATGTATTTTAGATTGAATATCCGCCCCCTTAAATTCGAACATTTTTTAATAAAATTTTCGAATTAATGTCGATTGAATTTTTAACAATTAACATCTAGGCTAGAACAAGTTAATTTAGTTTTTCAACAGGTTTTTTTTCACCCAGATATTTATTTTTGCGTCATTGAAGGAAAAAGTTAAAATTCTTCACTGACATAGATGGCATTAAGAAATAAAATAAATGAAAAAGTCGGGGTTTATCGGGGCTAATTTTCAGACATTTTATAGAAGATAGAGTGCAGAAATGATTTAAGGTAGTCTCAAGGTGTGCAAATTTTTTAAATTCACTTTAAACTTGAAAATTTAGTGAAAAAAAGGGCCTTTTAAAATATAGTATAAAAATATGGAAAATAATAAAATGATGTGTTAAAAACGGTTTTGTTTACTTGCTCTGGAATCCGACATCATAAAAAATCTAAAATTAGACAGATAAAGAGCAATTTAGGACTTTACTGAACGGAATCCGAGGGCTCACTGAAACGTGAATCAAGTGTTCGAAAGACATTCTTCAACTTTAACCTCCGTTAAACCTCTTAACATGTTTATGTAAAAATATTTATGGCTTTCAGGGTTTCAAACGGTTCTCTACCTACTCTCAAAGAAAATAAACCCATTTATCGACCTCGAAATTTCGATTGTTGTCGCGTTACAGACCGAAACTGGACCACTGTGGGCTGTATCGATGGATCAAACGGAAGTCCAACGGGTCTATTCTGGTACCCTCGGTTGGGTTGGGAGACGTCACCTTTCCCGTTGTTAACGTGCGGAAAAAGTGACGTCTCCCAACCCAACCTGGGGTACCAGAATAGACCCCCAACATACATACAGGCAAATAAAGTCAAGATTTAATGTAAGTAAACAAACCAGAAAATTTGTCCATATTCTATGTGTGGGCCAATGATTCAAGCTTTCAAAACTGTCAGGTTCGAAGAGCTAGATTTCTTGTGACTTTTATCATCACTGACATCGAATATTTTACTTCCAGCTTATTATATGTATGGATTTTTAGCCTATTCCAACAGTGACAGTGTTTAATATTTTGATAGTTTTTTTGCATCAGCATTTATGATCAGAAATATTTAACTGTAACTGTACATTATGTAACAAAACCTTGGATTTCCCGCGGATTATACGATGTGAACGCGCGAATTCCTTTCTTAGTTTTGTATTTAATTTATCGAGAATTTGAAAAATTGAGAACTAAGCAGTTTTTTGTTTGATATTATTTTTATTATAGCAAATATTTAAAGAAGTTTTCTTCATTCCCTATCTGATTGGAAATATAGCATGTGAGTTTTGTAGTACTTTTTGTTTGTTCCCTTAATGTAGTGATGGCTTTAATTTTGTGTTACGTAATAAATAGTAAATGCTGCGATCTTATGGTGTTAGATCAAACGAAATAAAATTGTGAATTACTTTTTAATTCAAATTTCATTTACTCAGATTTGTTCTTTTTGTGGCAATAATTTGTGTGAATGAAAATAATAATATAAAGTATGGAGATGTGGAAGGAAAGAAAAAATTATTTTACAGGACATTGTGAAAGACACTGTGGTTAGCTATTTCTTATAGAATTAAGATCCCCTTTTCTTCTTATTCATGACTAGGTTTGGACAAATTTAGGATATTTAATATCACGATGTATCATTTAGAGATGTTGATATATTGTGATATTATAATTTGTGTTATGTTCTATTTGTCACGCAACAGTCAAAAATGCTTGGGAATGTACCTTATATATTATATAATTTTACTGTTCTTTTGTAGTACAACGTTGTGATTTCCTTTCATATCACGTTTTATGCTTGCTTATAAAAAAGTAGGCATTTTTCTTATAATACACATAGGGTAGATGCTCCAGTTTTGACCACATTTAGAGAAAATTAGAAATGGAAATTTCACAGTGGATGACTGTTTAAAGCATATTAAATTACTCTTATACTATTCTTTAGCAAATTTTATTGGCTTTCTGCTAGTTATAAAATTTTTCTGAAGAATATTTTAGATTTAGAGTTATGAATTTTTAAATAAATTAACTCCATCTGCACCAGTTTTGGCCACACTAATATTATAATTTGAACAGACATTTTAAGTAAAAATAAATCATTTTTATGCAATATATATTTTAGTACTTTATTTTCTGTTATTTTAAATGTGATTTTTTTGTTGAATTTATAAAGATATGTAAATAAAATTTATCTAAGATGATTTTAGCTGCAGATTTCAGTTTTAAAAAAAGAAACAGGAATCCAGAAAACAATAATTTAATTTGGTTGATAAAAATACAAACTATAATTTAAATTCGTTGATAAAATACAAACTATATATACTCGCACTTTTTTTTTTTTTTTGATAAAATATGAAACAAAAAAATGGGGAGAGGAATAAACTTGCATTGCAAAAGCAAAGATTTTTTTTTTAAATCTAACAAATCAAGAATTTGAATTATTATACTTACTAACAATATCCACAAATATGTATTTTTATAATTTTTAATTGCAACATTAATCAAATTCTTCAGAATTATTTTTTAAATTAGAGCAATCCATGCATTTAAAAGAATATTCCTCATCACTCGATTCAGGTTCATCAAGTTGAAATTTTCTAACATAAATGTGAGGTATATATTCAAAATGGAGATGTTTTTGACATTCCATTTTGAATGGCCTTATCTGCATTACCAACTTTAGATGGTGAGTAGCTAAATTTTTTTATGGAAATGCTACCTGCCTTCTTATTTTTAATTGGAGCTATTACTATGTAAAATGAAAACAAACAAAACTAAATCAGTTACTTTCATTTCAGAAACAAAACTAAACTAGTTGCTTTTATTTCAGAAATAAAATTAAGTTAGTTGCTTTTATTTTAGAAATAAAACTAAATTAGTTCATTTTATTTCATACAGATATCCTTAAATTTATGTAAAGGCTAAATACACAATAATGAAGTTATGTGGCCAGAACTGGAACATGTAGTGTCCCACTTTTGGCCACCACCCATTTAATCTTAAAAATAATTAATTTTGATATGAAATCAGAATAAAAAGAAAGCTTACATCATTAACCCTAAGGGTAATCAGTTTTAGATTAACAAAAACCTTAACAGTTGTGAGTATACAATATATGATCATGCATTTAATTTTTTTACAAGTCGCATGTTTAAAAAAAATGAACCAATCAGATTGAAAATAGTAAAATAAGGATTGTTTAAAGTATTGGAATGCTTCTTATTAGTTAATTTGAAATTACTGGTTAATTATTGGAAAAACAGATCCAATGTAGCCAAAACTGGAGCATCTACCCTACATGTTTTTATTCATATGTCTTCTTATTCTAAAGAAGAAAAAAATAAATAAATGGGCCATTAGCTAAAATTACTTGACATTTAAAGTATTAAGATATTACTTTCAATTCATAAAATATTTATAGCGTAGCGTCTTTAAATAGAAAGCTAATAATTCTTCACAAAACTCAGTAGCAATTCATAGTTGTAAGATGCCTTCCCAGTAATCTGTTGTATATAACTTCAAACAGGACAGCACTCTGCTTGCATTGAAATTTCAAAAACGCTTATATTAATTAATAAAACAAAACTTTTGTTTTTAATGAATACCCGACAATAATGTAAATTAATATCTATGGTCACAAAGCTTTAAATACATCATTACCTAGGAGCAGAATTATATCCAGTGTTCTGCAACTACATGACTTCAAACAGTTTGAAATGTTCTGCAGGCAGTTTGTTCAAATTTGTCGGACCACAGTAAAATGCAAAATAGATATAAAAATACTAATTAACCAGCAGAATCTTGATTACTCATTAATGACAAAACATTGTATTAAACTTAATTATTTAAAACCAAGGCATACATTCATAATTTGCAATTCTGTCAATGACTTTTGAAGTCATCTTTCAACGTGCCTGTTTCGGATCTTCATCTCCAGTGACGTCAGCCCCGATGAAAGCATGACTTTCTCGTAAGCCACATGATGAAGGAGAGTTATTTTTGTCATTGCTCCAATTTCTGGAGGCTGCGTTGGGCGAAATGTGAGGAGAGATGGCATGGCATAGAGAGCGTTTCACTTTGATTGTTCGGCAGAATATATCGCGTTTTTTTTTTTGTGTGTGTGTGCGTGTTTTTTTTTTTTTTAAATGATGATATGTGCAATGACTGTGTTTGTTCTGCGACATAAGTCACACTTTCTGCTCCCGGGCAGCATGAATTCATATTTATGCATACAGTGGGTTTTTTTTTCTTATAAAATTTGGTGATGAATGATGAAAAATGTTGGTGAATTTTTTATTTTTTGTAAAATATTTATTATGCCTAACAGGCTCATCAAATTACCTAGTAAAGTTACAAGTCAAATGATGGGGAGAAGGGAAGAGGTATCCTGCCTCCAGTACATCCAATCAAAATCATGATTGGTTCCACTGTTAAATTGTCACGTGAAATTAAATTCATTGTGAGGCAAACATACTGATGTAAATGTGGAAATTTAGACAGAGAGATAAAATACCAGATTGAAACCTGAGATTCAGATAATTTGAATAAAAATAAAAAATGAAGAGTGGGCTATCATTTAACTTTTACCCTATCATCTGCCTGACTTGGATTCAAGTAATGAGATTTGGCACAATAACTCCTGTGTAAGCTCAAAATAAGAACTGAATATTATAGCATACTCTTATTGAATATTGTACCATACTATTGAATACTGTATCATCGACTCTCATAAAGATGCATGCTGTATGATGAGTTATTTCACTATTAATACTTATGTAATTTATAAACTAATTTTTTTTACTTGGTTCATACCAGCTGCCATTGGCAACCAGCTTGTTTGCTGAGAATATTTAATTTCAATTTATATCTCGTGAATAAAATACATGGTTCCCTCAATAAAGTATTTTCAAATTTAAAATGAGATAGAAATTTAAGCAATATTATTGTAATAGCCTTATATCTCTTTTGTTCTTTCTGTACATGATACTCGATCTTAATATAAATAAAAGTGATTGTGGGTATGTATGTGGCTATGTTCCACATCTCCTAAACCACTGGACCGATTTCAAGCAAATTTTGCTCGCTTATTAAGACAAGAGGAAGATACCTGTAAACTTTTCGAAGTTAATTAAACAGTCAGTTAAATTAGAAATTAACCAAAACCGTTTTTCCCCTTTAACTTCAGAGTAAATTTTTCCACAAAAAATATTTCTATATCATCTTAAAGTCCAAAATTTTACCTTTTCAATGATACCAATTTTCTACCTGTGAAATGTTTAATTCAATTTTTCAAAATTTAATAAATATTTAATTACATGCAGACGCTTTTTAAATAAAGCAAATTTATAGATACTCCATTGCTAGGCAACAGTGAGGCTTTAAACCAATCTACCTTTATTTCTGTTTATTTTTGTAAATATTTCATTTAAGAAGTGAAAGATCAATGTCAACTTTTAAAAGCTGAAAAGGTCAATTTAAAGATTCATTAATTAGAAATTAAGCAAGATTTTTCGTTTTTCCACGATATCCTTCGAAAATATTATCCCATAAAAACTATTTTTATACTATATTAAAGTTTAAAAAATTAGCTTTTCAGTGACAAAAATTTCATTTCCATTGATTTTATTGCTCTCATTTTTGTAATTAAAAAAAAATTAAGTTTTGTATAAAATTCACAATTTGTAATGCTATTTTTTTATTGTTGAAGAACAAAAATACATACTAAGTTGTTGTTAGAACACATTTTTAACAAAATTCTGGAAGAACACTAAAAAAAAAATGTTTAAAAGTAGAAGATTTTATATCAGGAATAATTATTAACCTGGTTTATTTTAATGAAAAATTAACAAATTAATTGTCCCAAAACATTCCTGAAAACTTTTCTTATATTTCAATATTTATGTATTAAATTTGAAATAAAAAACATTTCTGATGGTAAAAGAATTTTGTGTATTAAAATTTTCTTTGCAAAAATAATTTTTGCATTAAAATTATTAGACATAGAAGTATTTTAATCCCGAGCAACTCTGTACATAACAGCTAGTTATACATAAAGTCAAGTCTTATGACATCAGAGTTGAATAAAAAAATGTATATCTATGTCATCCAATATTTAATTGTACATTCTCTTATGTAGTGTGACAACTTGACTTTCTTACTCCTCATGCAAAATAAAATTGGTTTAGCTTAGTTTATGTGTATTATGTGGTTATATCCAACAACAAGTTTTAGCTGGATTGAAACATGCTGATAAAAAAATTAAATAGCAAGTGAAATTATTTATCTTACTGAATAACTCGTATCTTAATGGACTTTGCTTAAAGATATAAAAATTAAAAAATATAAAATAAAGTAAAAATTCATTACCACATTGTCAAAAACTTGAAAATATAAGCAGAATATTCATTCCTTAACTTTTAACACTGGAAGGAAAGAATACAAATAAATATTTGTAGGAGCAATGAAAATGACTTGCATTTCATTGCAACAGTGAAAAGTATTGAAAATAATGCATAAACATATTTTAAGAAATTGTTAAAGTTGTCGAGGGGGAAAAAATGCACAGCAACTTTTAAAATAGTGTAAAAATCATTTTTATGCAATAATATTTTCAAAAATTATTATGGAAAACCATTCAAATCTCACTTAATTTTTAATTAATTAAAATTTTAAAAAAAATCACTCTGAAGGGTCTCATTTCCTCCCTTCAATGTATGTTTTTACCAAATTTGGTCCAACATGTCTGTTGGCTGCAAAGCGACATATTCTCTTTTTATTATTAGTAGAGATATCTAAGCATGCTTTTGATATTTCTGTTTCACTTATTAATTTTTCTTTAAAAGGAATGAAATAGCTATAAACTAGTCATCATTATGATGATTTTGGTCAAAGATAACCAGTTGTATTTAAAAATTAGGTCAGTGATTACCAATCTACAAATTAATGATGCGGAATATAATCCATCAGATTAAAAAGAAAACAAAGTCTTGGAACTGTGTGACAATATTATTTTTTAAATTTTTGGAAAATACATAAACTGTATGAAATATAAAATGAAATACATATTTTTAATCAGTAATTTAATTATTTTTTGTTACATCGATGCTGAATGAAATGTTATTTTATATCATTATAAATATGTTATAAAAGTAATGATTCTATAAATATACTTTTTACATTTCCTTGTTATTTGCAGAAAAAGATGAAGAGAAAAATTTCACCTGATGATTTTGAGGTATGTTGAATTTTAATATCCTTTTTTTCATTTAAGTAGTAATGTATTCTTATTGTTTTAATCTATCCTTGCGACTAGTCATTACGTTCTGTGATGAAACTGTAATAGTTACAGATACATCAATAAATAGCACAAAGACTAATCTGTTACTTTTATGTAATGGAAACAGACGTTCATTGTCAGTGGGAAAAAATGACTAACGGTTGTTTAGAGAAGGGATTAAAAGCTCAAAACCCTAGAATCTTGATCGAATTCAATCTTTTATCTTACTTTTTTTATTTTTTTAATTTGTGCTTGCAATCTACACTATTAATTTGAGTGTAAACAGATGTAAGGCTGTCTTCTCATGAACGCAGAAGCATGCTAAAAGATGAGAAATGATCCAATCAATCCATTTTGACCATTTAAATTCTGAAATTACAATTAGTTAAATATATTAATTTAAAAAACAACATTAATGATTGATTGACCTTCTCTGTAATGCCCTATATTGTGCAGACACTGTGAAGAACATTCTTTCTTGGTCGTTTTTAAAACTGCCATACTTCCCTCTGTACTAAAGTGAGACAGAAAGTAATTCTACGATTGGATAGACCATTTATTTTGCCAGGACACACTTAATTTTTTTTTTTTTTTTTTACAAAATAATGATTTTTTATATTTTTTGCAATTTTTTAAAAATGAGTATTTTAATGCCTTTTCGCGGACAAAATGTTTGAATCACCCTGTATCTCTTTCTCATCATCGTGTTCGATCGAGTTTACGTCTTGGGAGAATGCTCACATTGCTCTCTTCGACCAAATAATTTTAAAAATCGGATTTTCCAAAATTATTATTATTATTATTTTGTGATTTTTCGAAAATACTCGAAATTTGACTTAAACATTTAATAACTTCGTGATTTCTTGAAATAATCGCACAAAACTTTTTTCCATGTGTCTGGCTACATTATCCGTGTTTGGACCAAAGATTAAAAAATTTCAGCTGATAACAGCCTTCATTATATTGCCTCTACTACTCTTTTATTGTACTTTTTTCCTCATTCTTCTCGCAATTTTTTGAAAAATTCAACTATCATTGTCATTGTTCCACTGTCAGTTGGCTCTTTATAAACAATATGATTACTTGCTAGCTGTAAAGAAAAAACAGTATAAGCATTCTTATTTGAGATTAAAATGGTTTTGCTTTCACTGCTCCATTCTAAGCTCAGCAATGTCCGCATATTTCAACATCTCCTCGAATCTAAAAAATTTCAAATGTCTTTCAATGCTCTTCCAAGGTTGATATGGTGTTTTGTGGAATGCATATATAAATTGTAAAAAACTGATCAATGCAAGTATATATTTCAACTAGATAGAATGTTGATTAGTTCTGAAACTTCTTGAATAGGTACCTCAATAAAGGACTTAAATGCTAACATGAATTTCTTAGTTTCTTTCAATATTATCTAATTTAGAAGTGATAAATGTCTGTTAATTTAAACTATTAATTTTATTTTTTAGGTTATTGCAGTATTTTGTAACATAGATTCACATTTTTGAAATCGTTCCATAATTGCAAATTGTATAATTTAAAGAGGGGATTATATTTATGAAAATATTTGAAGCTTAAATGGGATAGGCTTTTTGTCTGCAAAAGGTTACATGATTAATGATGTATTTTAACCATGTTTCCCCACCCATGTACCTTTAGAGTGTTCCATATTTTATTCAAACTGTTGGTGGTTTTCTTTTTCAGGATAATGTAAAGAAACCGAAGGATGAAAAGCCTGATGTAAGTAAGATTTCTATTTACTGATATTTCTGGTATATCTTTTTATATCTTAAGAATCATTTGTGAATTTAAAAATATTAAAAGCATTGAAAAAATTTAAATATATTATTTGTATATATAGAAGCTTGCTTAAAAACTTCAGTGCTATTTGTTTAGTGTAATAATATAAATTTTTCAAGACTCACTAATTCTAGTTTTAATATTTTATCTTACACTTCTAATGCAGTTTGCTAGGCTTAGAATTTATAACTTCTGGTATGATGAGAAGCCAATTTTTTATTTTCTGGCAGCAGTATTCAGAGTATCTTGCCTAATTTCCTCTCTTAGATTCAGTAGACTAGTTAAGTTTGTTGACATGAAAATGCACGATAGTAAAATGTATAATTTGGTAATTAAGTTATAAGATATCTGTTTTTATCTATAGGGAAAAAAATGTCAAGTCTTTTCTTAATTTAGATGTATTCTTTCAATATAATGCATTGTAATTCCATAATAAACTAATTGAAACAATGAGAATTCTATGGATTTTTTGTTCTTTGTATAAATATATTCAGCAGAATTAGCCCCCGCCCCTTGAATCTGTCCTTGTTTAAGTATTTAGGAGAACTTCTCTCTA
>BGPR01025197.1:0-22524 GCA_013235015.1 Araneus ventricosus | reverse complement strand
AGTCCAAGGTCGACGTAGAAATACGTGTGAAACGCTCAGAGGGTTAAAAGTGAATAGAGCAAAATATCGCATTCTATTCTTGTAATTTTATGAACTGTTTTTCGCTTTTTACTGGAAGATAACTATCAAAACTAAAATTGATGTGTTTGCTGAGTGAAGAATGTAGCTCCATCCTGGGAGAGTTTAGAGTTATACGTACTGTCTTGGGCTTAAAACTATATTTTTAAATGAAAATACTATAACAGTGTTAAGAAGAATTTAAGGAATGCTTAAAAAAATCGCATAAATAAAAATTTTCTAGTATTTCGAACGGTTTCGACAAAACTTTAAAAATTTGAGTTACCGCCTTTTTGCAGTAACCCTTCTAATTTTAAAATCGTTATTATTATACAAATATTGAGCAAGTAACTCACTAACTCGTTACAGTATAATGTAATGACTGAGGAAAAGTAGATATTAAAAGCTATACATCTTTTGAGAAATAAGATTTTTCTACTAGGAATTGTAAAAATGTAAAAATCTGCAATATCACTTAATCGGGTAAACATTTCCTGTTTCTAACTGAAAGAAAATATTGAAATAAAGAAAGGAATTAAATTTTTATGCCTTTTCTGAAAATTGCAAAATAAAGCATTTAGGAATTTCGTTCATATATTTCGAGCTAATTCAAAATTTTTTGAACTAATATCATTCTAAGGTGTTTTTTTCTGATTTCTCATTATTGATTTTATTTTTAAATCCCAATTCAAATGTGCGTTACACCATTAGCGAACTCTATACGATTACAAACACCATCTCCCTGTTGTAGTTTCAAGGAATTGTATGAATGAAAATAAGTCATAAAATTATTATATTTAGATAAAAATTTTAACAAATTAACCTCTAACAAATTAAGCTTTTCCATTCAGAGTTCATTCTAACACGAGGGTTTTACGATAAGTCCGTGCAAATAATTAAAAAAATCATAATTTTTCGGCATGAGAAATATTTATTTTTCGCGGAAGTCTCCTTTGAGTACTTGGTACAAAGATGCTCGATATTTTTTATTCCATTCCGTTGAGACATCTCCAAACGTTCTGGTAACATGTGTTTGATCCAGAGTCAGCAATTTTCTATTTCCATCTTGCGAAGAGTTTTCGCAGGTGTTAATGTTACCGCAAAATATCATGTAAACAGTCATTGGAGATATCCATAGTCTTAGGAATTTCACGCACCCTCACTCTTCTGTCATACATCAATCAACTGATAAGATAATCTAGTGTTATAGGAACAGGGGGTGCAGGCGGCGTTATGTCATACATCAATAAACCATTGATTTTTCAAAGATTTCTTGAGTAGTAGCATCAACAGGGCTTTTTGGCCATCTGGCGTTATACGTATTCATATGGTCACTTTGACAGATACAAAACCACCATAGAGTAACCATAATGCTTATGAAGCTTAAATTTGGTTTCCTGAATGACTTTACCTTTTAGAAAATAATGTTTCATCACTACACGATATTTTTTCACATCATGCTAACCCATGATGAGCATTTAAGAGATTTTCTTACTGAGGGTATGAACAATGTTCCTCATTGTCCATATATTTCTGAAACTCGGAATCAATATAAGAATCACTCGGAATCTGATATATTTCAGAAATATAAATCTTGTGATCAGAAAAAGAGTTATGTTACGAAACAATTAAAGCATCACGTACACAGTTTTGAATGTTCGTGAATTCGTGGAAAGAGCGATTGATGAAAAGACAAGTTGAGACTCTTGACAAATTTAATCCACTTAATGTAAAAGAGGATTTTTCCCAGAGTCGTTGTTGTAAATATAGAAACTGTGATAGGAAAATTCCGGTTAATCATATATTCAGTACCGAGATTCGGATAAAGGACTCTTAAGATAAAAATGCTGAAAGTAATGAAAGTAAGTGTGAGGCTATGGACCATCAGAAACTCTTACAAATAAGAATGGGCGAAATGTTGCATATGAAAATTAAAACTTGTGACATGAGCTTCATTGGCCTGAAACACTCTCCAACTACAATAAACCTTCAAATTCAACTCGAATCATCGATTCACCAAGATATGAATCTTGGAAAATGGTTAAGTGTAAAGTGAAACGCAAACATAAACATAATAACACAGAAAGAAAAAAGAAGAAAAAGATATAAAAAGTTTAAAAATTCTTCATTTTATTCAGAAGTTAAGACATTATCTCGAGATGGGCAAATATTTACTTTATCGACTGATCTCAGTGAAATAGTCTGCCTCCACTCTGTGCCTAGTAAAAATTCCAGATTTTTTTTGCTGTCTTCTTTTATGGTTTTGAAATTATTAATTTTGCACTCGTGTATTTATTTGAGCTGTAGAGAAACGAGCAATATTTTTAGTATTTTGATGTTTGGTTTACAAATAAGCGTGTGAGTTTTACGAGCAAGATGGTCCGGAAATGCATCATCATCTTTCCACATTTTTAAAACATTATTACGCTTTATGTTTTATAACATGCTTGATAAGTTTAATTTTAGGACTTTCTTTTGAAATTGTAATATTAAATACTGTTTAACTCTTTAATTCCGAGGCGACTTTTTTCTTCTAACCTCTTTTAAACCGGATCTTTTTGGAAGGAGGCGATATGAATTGGACTCTCCCAACATGGATGGTCACTTACCCCACCACCCCACCGCATCCCTTGCTTCTAACTTTCCCTTAAGGCCCTCGGAAACGGGCTGCGGTTGGCAAGGATAATTGGACCTCCTACTGCGCTTATCTCCGCAGTGATCTTAGAACCTCACCTCCCCTCCCCTCAAAAGAAGGCAACCGCCTCAAACCGGCCTTCATCGTTGTTAAGAAGAAATTTTTAGACCGCTCAGGACGGCCTAGCTCGGTATGAGAGGGTTAAATACATATTATAAAAAATACTTTTTTTAATACATATTATAAAAAATACTTTTTAATACATATTATAAAAAATATTTTTTTAATAGATATTATAAAAAATACTTTTTTAATACATATTATAAATCGTACTTTTGTGGAGTGCACTGACCCATGATGATAAGATTAGGTCAGGTTTAGTCCAATGACTCTGAGAACGCTTCTTCGTTAGATCTCCGAAAAGTTTTCCCAGCAGGTAGGTATTAAGGCTGTAACGAAATCGTTTTCTGTCTTATATTTTAAATACTGAGGTGATTACGGATTTATAATTTTTTTCCACTTATTTCGTTTCTCGAGACGCAGATTGCACACTTTATGTGAATGATTGTAATTGATTCAATATTTAAAGCTTGAAAAAACAGTTCTTCAAATTTTCATGCAAGACTAAGCGACTTCTTTTTTGTAAACAGTTAAATAAATTATTCTTGAAATTACAACGATTATTCTTTTTGTCTGATTTTACAATGGACATATCACTCTAAACAGTTAATTTTAAAATGGTTTTATTTTGAAGGCATACTTAGAAAAAGTTTATTTCTTTTCGCCTAATTTCAATTTGCATCAAATTGATATTTTTTATTGATATTTATTTTTTATTTCAAATTATAGAAGAGAAACTTGGAGAGGATTGTATTAAATAGGACGGCCTCTTTTGATTTTAATAATATGATTTATTTTTCTCCGCTGAATGGGAGTTGATTTGTTGTTCGCACATGGGCGAAGCTGTTGACAAGATCAATATTTCATTGATACTGCAAGGTTCTTACATTCGGGCACTTGAGGGCGCTACAATTAGTAGGCGGGGAATTGAGCTTATGCAACATACTCCTGCCTTGAAATTACACAATTTCAATACAAATATACATTATAAAATTTTAACATATTACTTATCTCAGTAGTATACAAAAATATTATATACTTAAATTTTGAAAAAAACATATATACAAAAAATGAAATACTGAAAAGAAAAGATACGAGATATTTTAATATAGAACTTTAAAATGTCCATTATATACAATTATGCAAATAAGATCAATTCTATATATGAATGCTATTTACAATATCACAGATGTATATACTTTTAATTAATTCATTGGGAGTTAACATATTTGACTAATACCCCTTTTAACAATACCATTTGAAACTTTGACTATCACAACTCTTACATAACCATCTGAACCTTTAATTATTTCTTGGATTCTGCCCAATCTCCATTTATATGGAGGTAAATCAGAGTCTTTAAGTATAACCATATCATTTGGGCTTACATTATTCTTGGCAAACTACCATTTGTTTCTAAGGTGTAGATTATTGAGATAGCCTCGTTTCCAATTTTTCCAAACTTGTTGCAGTAGTTTCGTTATTTTTTGCCAGCTTGACAAATAATTATCTCATTTCTCAATTAATTGTGGCTCTGCAATTGAAGTTATTGGACGGCCAATTAAGAAATGTCCTGGAGGTAAGGCGGTATAATCATGAGGATCTGTAGATAAGGGTACAATAGGTCTACTATTTAAAATACATTCTATTTCTGCTGTTAAAGTTAGAAATTCTTCAAATGTGAGTTTAACTGAACCTGCAACTCTCTTTAAATGGTATTTAAAGGATTTGACTCCCGACTCCCACAAGCCTCCAAAATTTGGAGATCTTGGTGGAATAAATTTCCAGTTAATACTTCCTGTAGTTAAATAATTAGTTAATTTATCATCAGGATTAATCATCAATTTTTGCAATCTTTTTAATTCTCAATTTGTCCCTACAAACTTTCCTGCGTTATCCGAAAAAATGCATGTACATTCACCTCGTCGGGCAAAGAAGCGTTTTAAAGTTGCAATTAATGTATTAGATGTTAAATCTGTAACTATTTCAAGTCGTATAGCCTTTGTGGCAAATCAGATTAAGACTGCTATATAAACCTCTTGAAAAGTAACTTTGTGTTGGCCCTTATATTTAATTAAGAAGGGCCCACAGAAATCAATCCCACAGTTTGAAAATGTTGGGCTGGGAGTGACTCTTTCGGCTGGCAAATTTCCTAATAATTGATTACAACTTACTGGTTTGTTTTTGAAACAAACAATACATTCATTAACTATTTTCCTAGCCAAATTCCAACCTCCAACTGGCCAAAACTCGTCTGACAAGATGAAGTAAGGTTTGGGGGGGCCTACATGTAAATATCTTTTGTGAGAAAAAATTCCATTATTATTTTTGTAAGTCTATGTTTAGCAGGAAGAAGCTTAAGATGTTTTTCATCCTGAGTTAATCTAGTTGTTTGCAAACGACCACCTACCCGAAGAATATTATCCTCATCTAAAAATGGTGCTAAATTTTTAATTTTACTTTGTTTGATATCAAGATCCTTTGACAAACCTTTAATTTCTTCTGAAAATGCATAATGTTGTACCTTTTTCACCATGAAGTTAAAAGCTTCTTTGATTTCTATGGTGTTTAACTTACCTTTCTTCCGTTCAGTAGGATTCTTCAAATTATGAATAAATCTGAAAATATAACTTACAATTCGACAAAGTTTAGTAAAACTGTTACTCAAATGTAAAATATCACTAATAAAATCATTAGAAGAATTACATATCAACACTGATTCACAGGATGTTTTAACTTCATTGAGAAACTCATTATTATTCAACTCATAGTTTCTACTGTTAAAGAAATCTCTGATTTTTAAAGTTGATCCATGAAACCACATTGAATTGTTCACTAAATTTGTGGCTGACGTACCCCTGGAGATTAAGTCTGCTGGATTGTCTACTGAATTTACATGTCTCCAGTCAAAATTGGGACACAAGGTCTTACACGATTACATACATAAGTTTTTAACTTTTCATGAGGAGTTTTTATCCATGCCAAAGCGATAGTAGAGTCACTCCACATGTAAATGTGATTAATTGGTACCTGAATAATAGAAATCACTTTGGAAACAAGACGAGCCAAAAGCAATACTGCTGACAGTTCCAAACGAGGAGTAGTAGTAGCCTTAATTGCACACACTCTTGATTTGCGGCACAAAATATTGGTTTGCACTTCACCTGATTCATTTTTGGAACAGAGATATAATGCGGCACCATAGGCCTTATCCAAAGCATCACAAAAACAATGCAAGTCTATGGTTACTGGATTAGTGATGATTGCACACCTCGGAATTTCTAGCTTGTTCACTGCTGGTAAGTCCTTTAAAATCTTTAACCAGTCATTCAGATCACTGGGTAGAACTGTGTCTCTGCAATTTAGCTTTTGCAGCCAAAGTCTCTGAAGAAATATCTTAGCACTTATTATTACAGGACCAATAAGACCCAAAGGATCAAACAGTCTTGCAATGTTTGACAGGACATCTCGTTTTGAGAAATTGTCCTTTAACTTTACAGTCACTTGAAAGGTGAAAATGTCCGATGTTGGACGCCAAAGCATTCCAAGTGTTTTCACACTGTTGGAGTCTGATGGAAATAATAATCTAAATTTTTGTTGTCATACAAAAGTTCAGGATGGTTTGAAACCCATTTGTGGAGTTCCATGCCTCCTTTCTTTAAGAGTTGAATTAACTGATGTTGTAATGCTTTAGTTTCTTCTAAATTGTTTGACCCACTTAATATATCATCAACATAAACATCAGTAAGAAGTGTTTCAGCTGCTTGGGGAAATTCACTTTGTTCCTCCTCAGCTAGAGCCTTTAGCGCTCTAGTCGCTAAAAACGGTGCGCATATTGTTCCATATGTAACTGTCCGTAGCCTATATGTCTCCACAGGAGCAAATTTATTAGGCTTCCACAGGATTCTTTGTAGATCTCAATCTGATTCATCGACCAAAGTCTTTCGATACATTTTTTGAATGTCGGCACTAAATGCATACTTACAAGTTCTGAATCTTGAAATAATAGAAACTAGTTCTTGTTGAACTGTTCCTCCATTTAATAATATGGAATTAAGCGAAACTCCGTTACTAGAATTTGCAGATGCATCGAAAACAAGGCGCAAAGGTGTTGACGTACTTTCTGGGCGAAAGACAGCATGATGGTGAATGCAATATTCACTACTTTTTCGATCAACAGAATCTAAAATTTTTCGCATATGATTAAGCTAGAAATATTCATCTATGAACGCCTTATATTGTGTTATCATTGTTTTATTTTTAGCTAATATTTTCCAAAGTAAATTTAAACGTCTTTCAGCAATTTCTTTTGAATCACCTAATGCTGAACGTTTGCCTTCGATCATTGGCAGTTAAAAAATGAACCTGCCTGTTTCATCTCTCTTATGAGTTGAGAGAAAATGTTCTTCACAGTATTGTTTTTCAAATGTTTTTGATTCATCTGGATCACATGTGCAATCCCCCGGAAATGATTCAATTTTAAAGAAATCTTTTACAGAATTTTCTAGGTTATCCGTTTCTAAAATTAACCCAGAAAAGAAATAAGAATCGGTACCTTTAAGTGTTCCTGTAACGAGATATCCAAACGCACTGTTTTGCAATAATAATGAATTATCATAAGACCTAAATTTTTCAGTCTTCAATAATTCAAGGAATAATTCACATCCTAATAGGGCATGAATTTTGCTAGGAATGTGAAATGTATTATCCGCAAGTTTAATTTCACTCGGGAAGTTTATTTTAGAAATATCAATTTCATTTGAAGGCGTTAAATCTGTTATCTTAGGAAGAATTAAAAAATATACAGTTCTTGAATAATCATTACTGTCATTAAAAATATTAGTAGTTATTTTGTTTTCAACTACGAATTCGCCACCGGAAATACCAGAGATGGTAGAATTAATTCTTTCCTTTTTAAATCCTAGAGAATTCGCAACTTCCGCTGTTAAAATGTTAACGCAAGAACCAGAGTCTAAGATTGCTTTTATTTTTATTTTCTGACCGTATTCATTTTCAATCAGTAATTGCGCAGTGCACAAAATGTTTGATGATACTTTCGTATTGATAGTCAAGGTCGCTACAACATTCGTCATAGTTCGGGTTTCAGAAGAAGAAACATATATTTCATTGTTTACGTTATGGCTGGTATTTCTTTCCAACGGAACGAAGTTCGCATTTGATTGCGTAATGTTACTTGGTGTAATACTGCTTTGGTTTTTAGAATCAAAGTGGATTAAAGAGTTATGATTCTATTTATGGCATTCTCGGCAGAGAAAAGTTGACTTACATGGTTACATGGTGCGTTATGCATTTTTAAACAATTTTTACACAAATGATGTTTTTCTACGATGATGTTTTTTGGCAATACTCAACTTTAACAAATCGTAACATTTGTGCAAAAGATGATCAATCTTACATAATATACATTTTTTGATAACATGATTGCCTTTATTAGAGTTGACAAAGAAATTTTTTTATTTATATACTGAGCCTTGAAATTCCTTTTTGAATTTATTATTAGACGGGGTTTTTGTGAGTTGATCAAGAACCAATGCTCTTGACTCTAAAAACTCTAAGAGCTCATTTAACGAAGGAGTTTCTTTAGTCTGAATAGATAGTTCATATGCCTTTCTTGTACCTTGTCAAGCCTTTCTAATATTATGCTAACCAAAAATAGCATTTGTCAAGTTATTACAGTCTAATTTAAAACTTCTTAATGCTCTCAAGCTTTTGTTTATAGTGTCTGTAATATTTCTTAAACCTTTAGAAGATTCAAAATTTAATTTTTCAATTTTTAGCATACTTTGGATATGTATATCCACAACTGCTTTCTTATTTTCGAAGCGTTCTTCGAGAGCTGAAAATAATGACTGGAATGTATCATCACTTGTTTCAATTAATTTAGCTTCTCCACGGAAGACAGTTTTTAAATAAAATAGTTTTTGATCATTTGTTAATTCTTTATTATCAGATATTAGACTGACAAATTGATTTTTAAAATTGGAGAATTCTTCTATTTTACCATAAAAGATTGGTAAAGGAATTTGTGGCAGTTTCGATTTCAACTCAATATGTTCTATATATGATTTTAAATCTGAATCATGATTACTTTTGTTTTCAACATTGCAACGTCATTAACATTGTATTTAGAGAGTAAGCATTTAAGACTTACCTCTATTTCATCTCTTTGTTCTAGTAGTTCCAACATTTCTTCGTCATATTTGTTACTGTGTTTTTCATCTTCTTCAATGTCCAGATACTGCTTGAATAGTCTCTCGTTCTTCTTCCAATACTTTAACGCCATTTAGCTTCTGCTGCGCTGTTATAACGATTTGATTTTTATCCGTTATCGTATTTTCACAGCTATCAATAAATTTTTTAATGTTAGTCAGTTTTAATTTTACTCTCTCACACATTCGATTTAAATATTTGGCAGTGAGAGGTTTTGATTGTTTATCCACAGTTCGCTAATCCGTCTCCGGTCGCTAGGATCAGAATGGAGAGAATTGCATTAAATACGACGGACCTCTTTTGATTTCAATAATATGATTTATTTTCCTCCGCTGAATGGCAGTTGATTTGTTTTTCGCACATGGGCGAAGCTTTTGAAAAGGTCAGTATTTCATTGATACTGCAAGGTTCTTACATTAGGCCACTTGAGGGCGCTACAAATGGAAGGCGGGTAATTGTGCTTACGCAACAAAACTTTCGATAGATATGTTCGAAAGATATTGAAAAAAATATCGAAAATTCGATTTATAATAGAAAATGTACTTGTTTTTACTTTCTGGTATACTAAACATACAATGAGAAAGTATTGCAACCATAAAAAAAAACTACTTTCAGATTTGTATGAGCCTCAAAGTTTTAGGATTCCCTAAGACGAAAAAACGCAATTTCGGAATAATGTATGTGTGAATGTCGCTCTGTCTGTTTGTGAACTGGATAAACTCAAAAGCAGATTGAGCTAGATGGTTGAAATGTATAATGCTGTCCTCAAACCAAATTTGTACATTTCCATAAAATTTTGTATAAAATCCGTCCAAGGAAAGTCTGTGTGCTCGCTTGAACATGATAATTCACAAACTTAAAAAGCTAGATGGATAGAATTTGGTACACAGTTTCATCATCAAAACTGTAGATCCGTAACAAATTATCGACCGAACCCGTCAAAGGTATCACTCTCTGTCTGCTAGTGTACTGGAATGCATGGGAACACTATAGTTTCAAAACACAATAATATTTTCTGGCAAGTAGTCTTCTTACCAAAATCGTATATCTGTATCGAATTATGGTTCCAATCAGACTAAAAAAAGGCGTTCAATATCTTGGCAAGGTTCTTGTCATCACACTATGATGCACAAAACGTGCCAAGTTGTATATTGGCACAAGCTTAGCGTATTTTATTCCCGCTTGTTTTGTCGCCCTTTTGCATCGCCGCACTCTCCAAGAGCAATATAAATGCTAGTACTCGTTATGTGGTAGGCCGTCCGTCCGAAGATTGTGGTAATAAGGTCTGCAAATTTTATTTGGTTCTCTTTTTTTTGAAAAGCATCAGCTTATTTTAATTGTATTTCTTTGTGTTTGGTATCATTCTTTTCAAAATATATGGAAGTATGGTACAACGGTTTTGAAATTTCAAAGATTAAATTAATCTTAGGATTATGAATTTTTAAATGAATTTAAAAAATAATAGGATATTATATACAATTTAAGTTAATGTATTTAAAAATGAGGTCATTGAATGGATAATATTTTGAATTTTAAAATGAATAAAACATCAATTAGATAATATATTCCGAAGTTATTATCAGAAATTATCGAGATTACAAGTTAAGACACATGAATATAATATTTCTGGAATTTCAAATTTAGTCTGTTTCTATACTTTATGTTCTTGTACTGTTTTATATTTGATTAATTCACAGTTTTCAGCTACAGGAGGGCTGTGTTGGGATGATCCTCATGATTTTTTTTAAAGACGGCCAGACGACACCTGAAATAAGCCCGTCTCCAGAATTCTACTCCATTTTAACCATCCCATCATTTATGTGCACGGGGATTGTTTAAGATATGTGAGTCTCAGGAATACTTAGCCGAAACCAGTTTTCTCCGGAAATCCACTTGACATAGAGAGGTTTATGTTTAACTGGATTTCGACACCATTATCGCTTTGTTGTCGTGTGGAAATATGAAAAGTACAGACGCGGGAAAAAAAGTAGCCACCCTATAGCGTTACTTTCCAGTCGTTCATCGCGTATTAAAACAAAAAGTACAAATTTTTAGGAAATAAATCTATCTAAGATTAAAAAAATAATTAAAAAAGATCTAAATCTAGTAAAAGATTTCCTGCTTTAAATTTTTATAAGGGGCCATATGCATATTTATAATAGCACTAACTTCAAAATTTCGAATAGAAACACACATTTTTCTTAAACAAATTTCGAAACAACATAACAATTTATGCTGGAATCTCAAGTTTCATCTTTTCAATATTTTTGTTTCGCAATTGTAAACAAATGAAATTTTGAGTTTCTAATGTTAAATTTTGAATTTGTATTGATATTTTGAGAAATAATATAACTATTGACCTAGAAGTTTTTGATGCAGTAGTATGAATTATTCTACACATTTTAAACATTTACTTTTTATTTCAAAATAATTTTGACCTCACGAAATATTTTATGAAAATTTATGTTAAACCATTTTTGAATAGCAATACTTATAAATTTTAACAATAATCGAAGCAGATGGCCATTTGATAAGCCTATGCAAAATTTCAGCACATTCGTAGACAAGTTTTGAAGTTACATGATTATTCCATTTTCGCTGTAAAACGATGCACGACTAGAAAAGGCATGTTTCTAACTTATTGTAGAATGTTAATGTTACTCTCTCCCAGCCTACCAGATAAGAAAAATTCGTTAGGAAAAGAGTAATATTCAGGATGCCTGATGCCAAAAATTTTTAATATCTGATATGGACTCAATTCAGTTCCTTTTTTTTATCAAGCATTGTGCTAATATTATTTCGACTAAAATAAATCATATCGTTTATAACAGATGCGATTAAAAGCTTAGATAAAAAGATTCAAGCACAATGGAACATATACGGTTACATACAACGTAATACCCATGCGTTTTGACAGAGCATCAAAGTGCTTAAAGGGACGGCGGACCTTGAAATTTGAAAAATTGACCAAAATATAGAAAAAAAATTGTAATGTTAAGATGTTGTTTACTTTACTGAACCATATGCACAAACCCGCATGTGTCTATATTAATTTATTAAAAAGGTATAAGCATTTTAAAAAAAAGTAAAGGGACCCGAAAATGTAAACAAACATTTCAACAAACACGAAACGCGATTTGTTTTACATTTTATTTTATTTTAGAATTAAAATTTTTATGTTTTATCTTTCGGCGATTGATTAGTGTACGGTATATAGAAAGCAAGTATCAAATGTAAGTGTACACATATATTTAAAGAGTCTTTTCCTCAATACTCTATTTTTTCAGATTTACGTGTCTCCATGCGTCTTAATTTTTTAGTAAATTTTATAAAATTTCTAGTACGGTATCCTGTTATAAACTAAAATAGATCTTTGTATCCATTTTATGTTTTGACTTCATTTATATAGTTGAAAGTCGGTTTCACTTTATTTATTGTTGTGAATAAATAGTAATTTATATTACTTAGAAAACACTCGTGCCTGAAAATTCTAACACGTCAAATTAAGACTTTCCATTTAAACAATTTTTTTTCTCTACAAAATTTACTTTTAAGGGAATAACATGCATAAAGATGTCTGTAGTTTAATAAAATGAATAGTGTATGTTATAAAGAGGTCAAGTATCAAAGGCAAGTGTACATATATATTTAAAATGTCTTTAACTCAAAACTATATTTTTTCAGATTTACTTGTCTTTAAAATGTTCCATGCGTCTTAATTATTTAGTAAATCTTATGAAATTTTTAGTACAGTATCCTGATAGATACTAAAATAAATCAATTATTGTTTTGTAATAATTTCAATTTATTGTTTTCTTTAGTGAATTATTTTCTCACGAAATGTATGTAAACGAAATATCAGCGAAAATGTATATAAAATGTGTATTAGAAAACAGTCTCATATTTTAGAAAAAAATTAGACTTTGATTCACCAAGAACGATAGTAATTGACTTTTTGTGTCTCTTGTAAAATTAGTATTAAGACTTTTCCCATTCTGCAATTAATGATTCAAATGCATTTCACATACTCCTTTTCTTCAATTTACCCATTAACAAATCTTCTACGTAAGCTCATCTGCAAAACATCCAGTAGAGCATCTTTTAGGGAAGGTCATCTTCAAATTATCGATTGATGCATCGTCTGCGGAAGCTTGTCTTTAAAGCCTCCCGCTAAGCACATCGAGCCGAGATTCACCGCTGGACATCGTCAGGGCCTCTTTCGCCGATCATCGTAGCGATGAGCATGAAAGCTCCCATTTCTCCCGGGAGGGTTTAAGGAGCTGACGGAGGCCTTTCGTACGGCCTCAGGAAGTTGTGTGCTGTGTGGGATTTAGCAATCCATCAGAGATACGCGAGAGCGCTGAACGGGCTTAAGAGACTCGACCGTCTGTTTTCTGAGATAACAAATGAGGAGTAATTATTGAAAAATCTGTGGTGAGCAAGTAACTGAATTTTAATGCAGTGTAGGGTCTTCTTAGCTCAGCGATGCTAAGCTATGAAGGACTCACCAGACGACACAGCCATATTAAGATATTAATTTTTTTAATTAAAATTCTTGATTAAACAAATTTTTACAAAATATACAAATTAATATCAATTCAAAACAACTCCGCTTACTCAGGACGAGATAGCATAAGACAAGTCATAAATCAATCTGGATACAGTTCGCAGATTTTCACGAATTCACTCGAGGCAATGCAAAAAGTTCTAAAAGTTCTACTCTAGGCGAGTATATGTCCGAAGTTCGGAATAATGATCTGAGGGATTAATCCGTGCAGATTTCTACAGATAACCACTCACGGGTTATATCAACTACCAAGAAGGTAATTCGTAGCGACGTAAGGCACGTCTAATTCCAATCAGAGTTCCTAAGAACTTCTCACTCGAGACGAGCGTTGGTCAGCCAAAGGTTGGCTCAGGTTAACGGGGCAAGGCCCGATACAGCAGCTTCTCAGCCTGAGAACTGCTTTACCAAATTCTCCGTCACGAGAATTTAATCCTCCGGTTCTCCAAACGAACCCTATCTTGATCTCACGACCATCCATTCCTCTTTGGTTCCAGATTAAAAACCCTCCTTGGGACCTGCCCTTTTTGGGCGGGGTCACAAGTTCAGCTCTTCATTTGTTGAAGATGGGACCCTTTCTCCCAATGACAAAACTCTGTCTTTAACTCCTCAATCGCATTGGCTCTAGGCGTACGCAATGCATTACCTGGCTACTTGTGTGTCCAACTCAAGGCCCGGTGGGGGTGAGTTTCAAACGAAGACCCTCCGGGATGACGCAATCTGGGAAGGGCTTTGTCGGCCCCTTTCTTCGGCCGCTCTCTGCTAGCGAACTGGGAGGTCCGGTCACTTTTTCGTGGGAAATTTCGGCTGTTTCTCACGACCTCACAGCAGCTACTATGAATCTGGAAGTTTTTCGTTGAGGTGTTAATTTTCTGTAATAAATTCTTGCTGCCTTCGGGGCTTGTAGGCCTGATGTTCGTCCTCCCGTGTTGAAAGATTCAAAAGGTCATATAATGTTTTGACACTGCAAATATAAACACTAATATTTTCAGGCATTAGTAAAGTTCGAAAAGATTTTGCAGCTTGACACTTTGTATCAGGTAAAGTTCTAATGCGAAAGCTACTATATCATTGCTTAAAGAGTCAATGAAATTTCCACCAATTGTGCTATGGAAAGGGATAGTGTCCAGTACAAGTGCAATCTTCTGACGAATCCAAATACTTGTTGATCATCATTGACTATTATTCTCTGTGCATTACCGCTCATTTTCTCAAATATATCGATAGTTTTGTTGGTTTACAATTTATTCAACCCAAAAGAAACGGGAAACGGGCAAAAAGAGAAAACAGGTACTGGGCATAACCTCGAACTACAGTTTACATATAATTTTTCGGAGATCATTAATGAAAATAGGTATAAATTTGATCCTACAATTTATTGATGAACGAAAATCAAAGGTGTGAATGAAAGGTTCAATAGGGAAATAATTGAAATTGTTAGGATTATACTAAATGAAACGAAGCAGCCTCTGTCATTACGGGCTGAGTTAGTAAGCACTGATAATTATTTGAAAAACTGATTTTCTCCATAAATTATTGAACGGGAAGGCTCCTTTAAAATATTATAACAGTTCAAAAAAATTAACGATAATGACAATAAATAATTCATTTGGAAAGTATTACAGAAAGATTAAACAATATCTTTCCAAATTATTTTTATTACCAAGACACATTTTTCGGGACTTAATCTATCAAGGTTCGGGAAAATAAAAAAAGCATATTTTGTTAAATTATACCACATGGTGAGCATTTTGAACTGCTACAGAAATAGTACAAAAATACAACAAAATTTTATTATTTCACACACAAAAGCGAAAATAATATTTTAAAATATTACAAATTGATAAATCTTTTAAATCAGATTTGCGGAATGTTTTGAAAAACATTTTAAACTTACTCTTTTTATATCTAGGATAGTAGGTATTTTGAAGAGATCATCGATATTTTTACTGACGTACTTGCCATAATTCCACAATTTAGTAAATAAAAAATAAAGGTGACCAGAATGTATACTATGCCAAAATATTCCATTTATCCGTACCAAAGATCCATCATTGCGTCATTTATGTTGGGTTTCGTTGGGAATTAGAGGATTCAAAGTAGTTAATTCCGATTTCCCCAAATGGGGGAGCTGCTATCGTTTATCACACGCATGCGTAAATCCTTTTTGTCTCTTCCTCCATAGTTACATCCACAAGTCAAGAATATTACCAAGCTTGAGTCGTCTTAAGGTATGTACATTTTTGTCAAATAAGGAGAAATTGCGAAAAGTATTGTAACTTTGACATTTTCATATCTCATCCGAAACAAAGGATAATAAAACTAACTTTCATTTACCAGCCTAGAAATAAAACTCTAGGCTTTATAATAAAATAACAAATTTTATATCGGACTATGATCAGTGAAGTAGATTTTTTAAATTCTTATATAGAAATTTTTTCAATGTTAAATGTGGTAAGACTCATTTTACAAATTTTCAAATCTTAATTCCTAACTATTCCAAAGATGATTTCTCATTTTGACTTGAACCTTATTTATTGCCGTTTGTAAGAAAAAGCTATCTATATACTTAATTTTTTCCAAATATAAATACAGAGTGTACAAAAAATCCGTAGACATTTCAAGAAAACATAAAATAGAAGCCGATTTTAAAGCGGGTCACTTCATGCACATTGTTTGGTTTTTTCTTGGCATAGAAAAAAAAACTTAGTAGAATAACTTCCCTTCACGCGACACTATGAGAAGCCCATAAGGAATCAAATTACGCTGTGATTACTAAACCTGAAGTACCCAACAATTCAGTTTAAGACTACTTTAGTTGCATTCCAAGCAGTTTATCATTCCCAGGTTCATGCCCGAGGCTGTGTTATTTTTCAGCACTCTCCAATAGTCTATAAAAGAAACTGTCGCATTCGATTGTGCAAATGATTCAGGTTTTACAGGCAAAGTATGGCTTCTGAAAAAAATCTTATCATCATCTTCTATATTCCAGTTCTGTCACATTACCATGTTATTATTACAGCTCATAAAGATTCTACGGTACTATGGGCTTCATAAAGGTAGTTGAAAACTACCGGGAGCATGTACATGTCAAATCAACATCGACGAAGACTTGGTGATAAAGCAAAGAGGTTACTAGATTGTGCAACACGTGCCATAAGATTTAAAATTTGTAATGCCGGAATAAGGCGAAATTTCAAATACAAACATATGAAATTTGATGAGGGAAAATTTGTGTATGTTACAGATGTCGCATCATAAATCTGAAGATGTATGTTTGAAACTCAGGGAGATAGCCTCAAGTTCTGTATGAAGGTGACTCTAATCTATATGTTTTTGAATTAAAAATTATAATTCCATAAATCTGGTAAAGAGAGGATCTCCAGAAGAGATACTTGTAAAGGGGGTAAGAACAAAGAACGAAAGAAGTCCACTGTTGTTTTCTAGGAAAAGGAATTAAACTTCTTAGCTTAAACGCCATAGAAAAACGCCTAAAAATAAATATGTGTTTTAATTACAGGTCAATTTTTTAAAACTATATCGGACATATTGGTAGATGAAACCTCGACAACTTACTGGAGACAACAATAAAGCGTGGAAGTGGGAGGGGAAGAAACAATGTTGAAAAGATAAGATTGCTCCAAACCGTTTGCCGACCCTTTTGAAAAAGGACAAGGAAATTATAAAACGACTTTTCTTGGCCTCTTCCGTCGTGTAGCAGTTTGTATGACGGGCCGTCTTGGCCGTTTCGGCCATCAGAGGGTTGAATACGTCTTATGGAATTTATCCTCAAGACATGAAATTTTCACTCATTTTTGAAGTAGAAAAAAATATGACGATAATTGTTATAACAATATCTTTAATAAGTAATATGAACAATCTTTAATCCGATGAGAGTTTTGAAGAATCAGCTCTTTAGAAAGATATGTTGCTGTTTTGAAATGGCAAGTCTAAAAATCGAACTTTCGAAAGAAAAGCCAACCATTTTGATTTTTTTATTTCGCGATTGTTGTGAGAAGATAACCTAAATTTTTGGCTTTATTTTTTGAAACTCTTCGCATTTAGAAAAGATTTGTATTGAAAACAATGTTGTCAAAAATAAAAGGACGAAAAATCTATTAATTACAATTTCAGGTGTTTTCTAAATTAAAATGTGTATCGATTCAATATGACCATTCAAAAATGAATATGAAACAGTGATAGTAGAAATATTATAGAATGATATAGAAATACAAATATAAAATCGCAAGAGAGAAGAAATGGGAGAAATGATTGTAATTTTATTTTGTCTCAGCAAATAATTAATCTTAACACCAATGTTAATATTTCGTTCAAGCAGTTAATAATTCTTTTATTTGATTTCTTTCTCTCATGAAACAAAACTGACGAGTTTAAACTGGGTTTTACAAAAATTCTTGATCAGTAGATTCAATTGAAAGCAAAAAATTCTAAACAAATACATTAAAACCCCTAAATAAACATTCCATGACACCTCACTGCGCATATGAAGAAAAGATACAACTGAAGGTCAGCATTAATCAGTTTATTTTCATACAAGCGTTATAATTGGAGAATTATTGTAGCATAAAATGTCAATAAAACATATTTACAGTCTGTAACATTCGCTACAGCTTAGCAACAGCCAAAGAGGCATAGAAAACTGTTACTCGTTGATAAAATCACCTGTTAATATATCTATAAAATCATATACTGATAAAGAAATGCAGAAATAAATCGTGAAAAAAGAAAGAAAAATGGGAGAAATCATTGTAATTTTATTTTGTCTCAGCAAGCAATTAAGCTTAACAACAATGTTAATAGTTCGTTAAAGCAGTTAATGATTCTTTTATTCGATTACTTGCTCTCATGAAACAAAACAGACAATATAAACTGTGTTTTACAAAAAAATCTTCATCAGAAGTTTGAAAGCTAAAAATTCTACTCAAATGCACAAAAATTAGTGAATAAACATCCCATGCCTTCTCACTGCACATATACAAACAGCGTTACAACTGAAGGTCTGCAATATTCTGCTTATTTTGACAGAAGCGCAATAAGTAGAGAATTATTGTTACTTAAAATCTCATTCAAACATATTTACAGTCTGTAACATTCGCTACAGCTTAGTAACAGCCAAAGAGGCAAAGAAAACTGCTACACGTGCATCTTTTAATATATCTGGAAAAATGCAGAAATATTAAGCCCCTGAACGATTAAAATATGAGCTTCCGTACGAAGGACATTATAAAATATCACAGTGATTTAGCAACAGAAACAGAACTTATGCATTTTATGCACTTACAAGCTCGTTTCGTTGCAAAATGGCATTTCATTTGTGAACAACAGTTTGAAACGTACATATAATAACCTTGTCATTTTCCAACCAAGTCTCCTCATTTTCGTCATACACACTAATTGCGATCAACTATCAAATAGTGTAGCATTTGTCTCTCCAGTCTTCACATAAAAATAACTTTTAAAGACAATACTAATAAAATTTAGAACTTTTTTCCTTACATAAAAGTTCTTTTTATATTTTAATCGATCCAAAGGATGTAAATGCTCAAGAGGAAAGATAAATGAAAAATTTTCCAACCTGGAAAGCATAACATCAGTTGCTTCTAAAGGAGGCACACATTTTTGAGATTTTAAATTTAAGACGCTCAAATTCAATATAATTATCATTCACGACAATAAAACTGCATCCATTAAGTTAACAAATAGCAATGCATCCTAAAATTGAACAAAAAACGGGATCTTATTGTTTTTCACTGGGCCTTTCAATTGTTAAGTGCTTCAACTCTAATTTTCATTTTCCAGCCCAGACACAAATGTCCAACCTTTTAAATGCCTCCTGTTGTCTCCAGATGGTGTTTTCACACTCATGTTCCTATGTGATTTTTGATGCTTATGGTATGCCTGACCTACCCCTAAAGTTTGGAAACATATTTTGAATCATCCTGTATATATAAAGAAAACTGGAAATCTATGAAATTTTATTGAAAAAGCTTTATAACCAGCTGATTTTTGATGTACTTCAATGTGTTGGTATCCGTATTTTCAGAATTTATTCAACTTTAGTGCAATAGTTTTGATATTTCAAAATTTTAATTGCTTTTATAATTTTGAAATAAAAATAACAGGAGATTATGTACATTTTTAGTTACTGCAGGGTAAAGCAGAATCATTGAATCAATAATATTTTGAATTTTAAATGACTAAAAAATCCTTTAGATAATATTTTCCGTAGGTATTAGCAGAAATAATCTAAAAAAAGATAAGGACATATCAGTGTAATTCTTCTAGAATTTAAAATTAAGACTGTTTCTGTATTTTTTGTTACAGTATTGTATTATATTAGATGAATGTACTTTTTTCAGTTATACGAGGGCTCTAAGAGAACATTAAATTATGTATTAAATAGCATGAATAGATAGTTAATATACTTGCCATTTATCTTTTTTGAGAATCAGCTAACTCATTGCAATTTATTTATGTCACCAGAATGACTGCGATTAGCTTGTTTAACTATTTTATATTATACTGTTGTATTATTAAGTTAACGGGTTTCTTCTAGGAGCACTTGAACTGGAGAACCATTTTCTCTCGCTTCTAAATGGAATTGAATGGTTAATGACATATTAATCATTTGAACTTAAATGTAATCTTTTCACCAGAAAATATTTAAAATAAATTATATAAACAAATAATTTGTCTCCACTTTCCTATTTATGTTCCGTAGTACTTTTTTCATATTCTCGTTCCACAATGGTCATTCTTCCATTGGTAAGTGCAAGAATAAATGTAAGAAGTTGAGAAAAGAAGTACTTTACACCATGATTTTAGTTAGATAATTTCCTTTTTTTCGAAGTTTCCTATTGCTTATACTTAATGAATTAATTAGGACACACATTAAGAATTGTTTATGGTTAGCCTGTCTTTATCTTATTACTAATAGAAGTGCTAATGATTTTTTATAAGATATTTTGTTTCCTTTTTATTTAATAATCCTAGTACATCCTTTATGGCTCAAAATATACGGTTTTATTATGTTTGATAAATGTCTGTTTTTGTAGCTAGAGCAGCATGATGGAAAAGCAACAGTATGACTAGGGCAATATAAGAACCGTCACTCCACTCTTCAAAATTCATCGCCATTCAAGAAACAATACACTCTGTTATAAATATCATGGATAAATCATTAGGTTCTATGCTGACTCATATTCATTAGTAAACGCGAGTATTAACGGTCGTTCGCTTAAAGAACAGTGTTTTATTTTACTGAAATAATATAGACTAAATTAATTCTTAGTGTTATCCTTAAGAGTTTCGAAAAAATTCGAAACTATCCAATACCGAATTTCAAACAACGCATAATTCTTTGTGCAAGATGACAGTTTTGGGTTTGTGAGCCTCAGGAACACGGAGCCGACACCCATTCCCGACGCAAATCCACTTTACATACGAACGTGTATGCTTAACAGGGCTTAGTCAGTCAAACACTCCAACAGCCTGACTCCTCCAGCATCAGCTAAAAAATATCATCCACATGTTAAAAAAAATATAAACTCATGGTAGATCATTGATTATTTGAAATCATGATTGTTATCTTAATTATCGTAAATTAAATTACTTAGGTATTAAATTTATAAGAGTTCCTAGTTCAGTTATGAATTCAAACTTCTGATTGAGGCATCACTGATAATGATGGTTGAAACATATTTCTTTTCAATAAATTTGGCACTGATTATTCAGCATATTTTCCTGGATTAATTTTTTTAATTTCCTTACGAGGTGAGATAAATAGCATCGGTCTTGATAAGCAGAGTGTACACGATTGCAAAATATTGAAGTTGTACCCTCCTATGCATGCACAAAGTGTTATAAGGCAGTAGTTCGCGCCACTTCTGTAGAGTAGACTTTCGTAAAATTTACCTAATGTGTCCCCAACCAGGACCTTTTATAGTGTACAGTTGCTGATATTGGCTGACAGATTTAGCTCCCTGCCCCTTTATGTGTTTCATAGAATTTAATTGTTTACCTAATGTAACTCCCAGATATTTTAGAGATGTTCTTTTTATTGGTTGGGCGTTCCATCTGACGTTGGACAGTTAGCAAATATTGTAATTTATGTTTTGGGATATCGAAATGATTTTTGTGAGTCCAAATCTTAAAAGATTCCAGTGCTAGATTAGTATACTGTTCCAGTTTCTGGAGAGTTCTCCCAATGATGAGAAAACAAAATCGTCGGCAAATGCCTGCAAGGGGAAATACCTGACGGCAAATGCATCAAGTCGGTCTGTTTCCACAATCTCATCTGCAAAAATAATGAGTAGGCTCACACGGAGTTGTCATGCTAATTTAATTGTTGAGAGTCATAGCCACCACCTCCGATACAAGCTTGACACCGGCGCATCATGGAGAGACGAAGGGTCGGATTATGACACAGCCAATGTAGGCAACTGCCTAGGGGAGCACATATTAGGAGGATCTCGAGGAGTGTTTTGCGGTATTATCAGGGTAATCTAATTTTATGCCTTCATTTGATTTAGAAGACATGTACTGGAACACATTCAATTAAAAATCAGGTAGCGTTAAAATGTCAAAGCATTATGCTTGTGGGTTTTTTACGTGTTTTCAAATTCGCAAGCAGATCAATATCATCAATTTTTATTTATTTATTTTGTAGTTTGTTGGCTGACTCACAAGTAAATAGCCTTTTCAACTTCGTATTTCAGTATTTAGAATATGCTTAAAAGATTTTGTGAATTTTCTTTAAATTTTTAAATTATTTTTTTTTCATCCGCACGATACTGCAAGCGTCTTTCTTTATGCGGATGCACAATTAAATGTTCTGTATAGTGTCTGTGGATCTCCAGCGATCTCTAAATACTTCGCTTTTGATTTTAATTGGCAA
>BGPR01025196.1:0-22526 GCA_013235015.1 Araneus ventricosus | reverse complement strand
GATATTATTGCCTATTTCTCAACAACTGACAAAACGATAATGGACTAATTTTTTCTATTAAAAAACTGAAAAAGAGTTACCTCCGAAAAACTGAAAGATCCAAATAAAAGCAAATTGTGTTTTTTTTCAAAAGAAATCAGAAATGTTTGAAGTACTTTTTCGTTTGTTGATTCTTAAAATTCTTTTGTCGGAAATAACGAATTATGGCTTGTTCCGCTTTATCGGAAATAACGAATTATGGTTTGTTTCGCTTTTATCAGAAATAACGAATTATGGCTTGTTTCGCTTTATCGGAAATAACGAATAATGGTTTGTTTCGCTTATAGAAAATAACGATCTATGTGTTTCTGCTAATGGAAATAACGAATAATGGCTTGTTTCGTTTATATAGGAAATAACTTTTGTTTTTTTCTTTTATCAGAAATAACGAATTATGCTTGTTTAAATAATGTATTTTGTATTTCCGAACAAGAAACTCCTTTAGAGCAGCCAACCCTAAGACGGGCAATTTTCTTTGAAACGGAGGGTGACCGCTGTAGAGAGGTTTCAGTGTATTTCTAGACTTCTACAAGAAAATTCATCACACATTTTAATTACCTTAGAAACGCAAGCAGACACTTTACACTGCTTTTAAATAACGGCATATCTAAATGGAATCAAAGCCATTCAAAACTCAGAGTGTTCCATCAGTGTGATCATCAGAAGAATTAACGAGGAAAAAGAGATAAATACAACCTGAGATAAGCGTTGCGATGGCTATAAGAAGTATGAGGGTGAAAAGTACTACACCGCGAAAGTCGCGAGCATCCATTGCATTCCGATTCTGAGTCAAACCTCGTAATTTATGAGGAAAGACGCTGGAAATCCATCAAATGTATCCCAGCATCCACTTCAACAAAAGATTCTTGGGAGCTGATAGCTGATGCTTGCAGGTTTCCAAGCGGTCGGGATTCTGCTGAATCGGCATGCCTGTCACAAAACTTCAATGCAGTGCTTCCCATTACCGGGCTATATTGGATTGTGCTTCACTTTTGATCGACTACCTTAAATCTTAATATGTATTTAGTTCCTGCAGGAAGACTACGGTATAGGAAAACTTGAAGCACTCACCTTGCAGGACCTGACCGCCGGGCTGAAGATGAAGTCGAGCTCGCAAACGCAGGAGAGTCTCTTCGACGTAGAGGCATCTTTGCTCGCAGCCGCCGTTTCCAGTCTCACAGGGCTGATTCGCATCAGAAAAGAATAATCGTTTTACCTTCCAAATCATAAAATTAGCACAAAGCACCGTTATACATTTACTTAGGGTGAGACTAAACAGAAGATCGGGAAAGAGTGGGAGTTGGTTCGCAGTTAAGTAAAGCTGTAGCATATTTTAGGTAGATTCCATATAGGAAGATTCATCTTGTAACGGTTCTTATGACACGACTTCGGGAAAATTTCTGCAGATATCTGCACATCATGATCCCTAGAACCCTAAATCACTACATAGGGTGTTTTAAAAAACGTACAAACTTTTAAGGCTAAGTAAGACGTACGGAAAAAAAATTTCGGCGCAGAACATGGAGTCGAATAGGAGAAGGGGATACGAGGGGTTCTTTGTCGAGAATTAAAAGTAAGGGAAAACAGATGAATGCACAACAACAGATGGAATACAAATTTACACTAGCACAACAAAGCAGTCGCATGAATAACAATGTGCAAGGGCGGATACGCCCCTCCTTGTCCACTCCATACTTTAAAGTCCTTCTCGAAAACTGCGTTATCTCTCCGACACTCCTTAAGGGTATTCCAAAGGTTTCGTGTTGACAAGCTATCCTCACTTGTCTTCTTTCGTATCTGCTCGGCTACAGTACGACTTGTATTGCAAGTGGGTTGTCAGGTGCTGTTGTAAATTTGTATTCCTGACTCAAACTGTAAGTTTTTTCATTACCTTGGTGTACCCTTTTCTTTCTCATTACTTCACTGGCAAAAGAGACTGTAGCGAATCTCATTTGCATTTCCGACCACATAACATTTTAAGGTGTGCCCAAATGAAAAAGGAGAGACACAGTTACTATGTAAAGAGCTTTAATAACAATATGCTAATTACAGTTCACGGAACAGTCAATTAAAAATAATCCATTGACATTGGTACACTGATCCCAGCGCGTAAGAAGGAGTGGGTGTCTTCAGTGTAGAAACTGCTGGGTCAGGATAAACACCCATTCTCGCGTCTTCTGATTCTTGACAGTTGCTTGGGCACCCATTGTCATTAAATTTTATCGTAAATCCAAGCCTTTGTGGATTATGTGATGGCACAACCTTTACTTATCGACAGTTCAACAGCAATTCTCAATGCGTGTAATGATCCGATGATTCTGCCGTATGAGTCTCATCCACAGCCGAAATTGTGCACTGTTGTCACAACGTGAACCTGCCTGTGACATGTAAGTTCTGATGCTTTACGCGACCCGCCTCTTAATGCTGACACTAGCCAGAATAGTGGTGCACCGTGCAGAGCAATTGCTCTCCTACATCTCTCACCAACCTATATTTGGAAGCCTTCTCCTGCACGAAGAAAATTGATAACTTGCGTTTGAAAGTGATCTGAGGAATCCATCATGCAACGAACTGCGGAAACACTAGAAAGATGATGATGCGAAGCTGCGTTAATTACGCAGTGGTAACTGGGAATACCTACCACGCCATCATCGGCTAGCCATTATAACTCACTGGGATTTGATACAACGCTGATACAAGTAAGGTCTCCTTTTATTTGTATAGCACTTATATTGCAGAAAGTGACTTGTTTCTGGTACGCCTGTCCTTTGAAAACACCCTGGATATATGATTTCATGCTAACTTCTCTAGACATGCTTGAGTAGATGAACCGTATTGAGGAAAAGAATATGTAGGAGTGTGAAAATCTCGGCGAGTTCTTGATAGGCCATCCACCTCAAAGGGATGGAACATGGAGGGACGTAAATGTTACTTCTCCATATTTCTACGATAATTCAAATTAGGAAGTATCGTCTCATTATAACGAACAATCCTTTTGCAATGAAAGCTTTGCTTCCTGCTGATAATCGCAATCCATTTGGAATTATCCACCCATTCCAAGATGCACATAAAAAGTCACAAAACAGAACAGAGCACTGGCCTCATTTACCGCCCAAGTAGTGTGCTCATATGAATACATTTAGTCCAGTAACAAAGTGATAAGAAGCTTCAGCTTTCCAAAAATTAGAATGTTCCTCGTGAACAGCGGAACGTGCACCCCCTTTTCCATGCGATGAAAGAAAAGAAGGGCGCAAGTGCTGACCATGCAGCCTTCCGTCCGAGAGGAGTGTGTATCCGGGGCGCATCATGGCGGACCTCTTCCTCTCAGAGTAGTCAGCAGTAGCTACTGCAGCCACCCGTTCCTGCGTCACAGGGTTGACTTCGCAAAGTAGAAAGCTGTTGAGCCTCTCAGTCGTTAAGAAGCCTCCACCCTCACCCTCATAGTCTACTTCAACAATTGAAATAAAGTATGTCACTTACAAAAAAGATTTTACAAAATCTTTTATTCACCTCTGTATCAAGATAATATACAGGGTGTCCACACATTATCGTGTCCAATATTAATTTCTAAACTGTTACAAATAGATATATAACGTTCAATGGAAAACGCTTTAAAATGAAGGGGAAGATATTATATTTTATGTTTTGAGTCACCTAAATATATTTTTGAAATAGTTGCGAATTTTAATTCTTTTATATGAGGTCCCCGGTCCTATGAGTCAATTTAGTAAGTCTAATACGTCAACCGTTTTAAACGAAAGTTCTCCACTCTTCTATGATTAAAACTGACGAGTTAAAACTTGAATTTTAATAATTTAAACCAATCAGTCGGCTCAGGAGGCAAAGCTCGCATTGATTGGTGGATTTCGTCTTGTGAGGTGGCTCTGAAATGGTAAGTAATTAAGTCAACGATGGATTCAAAAGCCCACAACTCATGCTCAGTTTTAGTGTCAGAAGAGTGGAACTTTTTGTTTAAAATGTTAGGCGTGAAGAACATTTTACCTAAATATACTCATACGACGGGGACCATATAAAAATTATTTCAACTATAATAATTCAACTGAATATCACGTATGTCATCTAGCTAGCCTTAATCGATCTTCTTCTGCATTTGGTGCAAATGGTTTGTTCACACAAATCGAGGTTAGTGGGTCTATACAAGTAAAATGATCGTTACAGAACAGGTGCATCTAAAAGTGGATTATCAATTGTAGGCTAGGTTGTAATACTTTCAGTAAATCAAGAAGATTGAGACCAAAGAAAAATGTCGTTATAGGTGAGTTATCGCATAACAGTTTCACTGTATATAATATTAGCCCTCATAACGTCTGAATCAGTTTATTTCGTCAAGGCGCATTTGAGTTTGAATATGCTTTATACCAACACAAAACTAGTGATTTATTCTTACCCCATTAATTCTTAGATCTGTATCAAAAGTCGCTGAATTTGTCGGAGAATAAGTATCTCGGAAAATGTAGACTCTCCCCTTTCTTCATAACTACGAAGCAGAATACGCGCTACATTGAAGTATATGCGAGAAAGTCCAGGGGAAAACATTGCTCCAATTTTGGTTGCAATTTGTAACCTAACAAAAAATTGCATCAATTCAAAATTTATCCATTCCAAGATTAATAAAATAATTTAAAAAGAAATTGATTGAATAAAAAAAATCGTAATGCAAAAAGAGTAATTAAATAAAAAAATCGTTTGGCACATGAATATATTTCAAAAGGTAATAACTGTAATAGAATGACAACGCCATATTTGTCTGGAGAACGTTCCTAGCAAAGCGAAGGGAGAAAAAATGACGAAGAAGCAAATCGAGCTACTGAATTAGTCGTGCGTGTCATGTAGTTGTGTCAATATTTATGCTGAAAAAAAAGTGTTCCTTTATAGGAAGTGTCACATAAATATAGTGTTTTTGTAAGGAAGGCTCATCATATTTCGTCCACATGTTGAAATACAGAAAGTGTCTTAAATAAGTTTCAGAATTGTAGCTGTTAAGGAATTTTAACATCAGCTTAAGAAAAGTCATTTCAAAAGCGGAAAGAAAAAAAAGACGAAGCCATGCTCCTCCAACTTACTCTTTACCATTATAAAAAAAGAAAGAATTGTTGATAATCAAGTCGAACACAGCCAAAATCCCCTGTTCCCTTTGAATCACTGTAGTGTTACGGGTCATAAAACGAGAATTATGCCTCCTTCAAACCGATAAAAAAAATCTCATGGAACACCGATGGTATCAGCAAAAAGGAGTGAATGAGAATCGAGATAAAATATCCACAAACGCGGGACAGTTTGGGGCAGAATATATTGAATCGCAATCTTTAAGAGGCTCCAACCGTGTAATCGATGCAGGTAGTCCAGAAAGAGACCGTGACTGAATTCTAATCACCATCATCCTTCTCGAAACCCATTCCCGGTAGAGCTTTTCCCTCAAAGAGTTTCCATCGAAAATTTCAAATAAACCATTAGAATTATCATATGGGCTGTTTTTAAAGTAGGTTCATTTAGGTTGTTTTTACTCTTCTCGTATTCGAAGTAACAAAGAAAATATTGTAAGTCAAAAATAAACTGCTGATTTTGAGAATTCCATCGTTTCATACCTCCCTGAGTCCGAAAACAATAATTTTAGAATTATGTGTCTCATTGTCTGTGAAACAGAATAACCTGCGAAAACTATTAGGAGCTGCACGATGATGAAATTTGGATAGTGATCTTCAGACAATTTGGTTTTAATCAAATTTTGACAAAAACTCAACGGGAAGTTCAGTCTGTCTGTCCACGTTCATGACATTATAACTCAAAAACTACCTGATCACCTTATAATAGGATAAAATTTTGCACACAGCTTTATAACGCGAATGTAGTCCGTATAAAGTTTGGGCCAAACTCAGCAAAGGTTGACTGTCTATCGGTTCTGAATCGGCTCCCAACGAGTCCGCCTATCTCCACGACAATGACGACTGGACGCAATCTTCTGTTGAGCGTATTTATGTTGACTCCTTGTCTATGGCCTTTTTTTCATCCGATGTTTCCATGGCATGCGTACTTGTAGCAATCTGTGCATCGCGGAGGATAAAGTATCGCGACTGTTTGAGTAGAACGGCCGCATTTAAATCTGGAACGCATCTGTGAATGTGATTCTTTACCCTAAATATTTTCTGATAGTCATTGATCCGGGTTACAATGGTTCCGAATTCTTTTTTATTCACTCGGGGAGGGAAAACAGCTTTTCGAGAAGGATACACGAGAAAGTTTAGGGGAGCACTCCCCGCTGGGTTAAAGGTATTTTTTTACCTCTGTATAGCAGAAGGTATGAAAGAAAAGAACTGCAATAGTGGAAACAAATTTGAACTCTAATGTGACATACAGTTCATACAAATGCATTCCACAGAATTGTAGCATCATTCCACAGTTTGCTCTTAATCGATATATGGGAAAAGGACAAAATCATACGTAACACCGAAGGCCTGTTGGAGATAAACTCGACGAGACCTTGTCAAATTTATTAAAATCATCATTGTTTATCGGAGTTCACATATTTTAAGGGAAAAAGACATGAGTTTTTACTACTTTTTTACCTCATCAATGACATTTTTATAGAAAGTAATACCATCTGTTTTACCCCACCTATAGTGGAAACAGGGTACACGTGTTAACTTTAATGTGAAATTAGGAAAACTCGATTTCAGTGGAAAAGTTACAGACATTTTTATTTTAACATGCCAATTTAAGAATTTGTTACAGAATTGCATGTAAAAGCAGTTTTCTTTCTCCACGCCAATTGCAGCTTTGGTTGAAGTAAGACATTAAGTTTTTACATTGATTAACCCTTAATTCTTTATCTAAATTATAAATACATCATAAAGTATGAACAATCAACGTCGGTGTTTTTATCGTCTTCTTCGGAGAATCATCAATACCTGTCTGTACGCCGGCTTCACCTCACTGAAGTACCCGTTTCTACCCCGATTGCAGAGGTTATAAGAAAGGCAAATAGAACTGTGTATTATTGGAGTAAACTCATTGGCTTTTGATAGGTATAACTTAGGAAACATATATAAAGCTAAGAATTAAATAGAGTTTTTATAACTGTAATGATTATTAGTATGATAGTTTAGGAATCAAGAACATTAGAGAGTTGAGCGTCCATAACAAATAAACTTTTACAGGTGCAGTGCATTTCAGACGCCAACAACACGCCACTATGACTGTTCCTTTTCATCAGTCGAGTGTACTCCAGTATCTGTCCGATGAAAGGAGAACAATAGCGCCAAGGGTAATCGATTTTAGTCACTAAGCAACTAATAACACGCCACCAGCTGTGGACGAAATTAGGTATTATTTTTTATCACCAATACTTATATAAGGTGTGCCCAAATGAAAAGGAGACCTAGCTGTACAGGTGTTGATCAACATCCCAGTGAGTTAATGAGCTGCTGGTTAGATGTATATGCGGTAGATATCTCCCAGTTGCACTCCAGGAGTTAACGGTTTCGCACCAATTCCTCTTTCTAGAAGGTGTTTCCGCAGTTCGTTCATGTTGATTCCTCCAGATCAAAGCCACAAAAGAGCAAGTTATCAGTTTTCCTCACGGGGCTCTTCTACCCATGCGATTGTGAAGTGTGTACCGGACTGTTCCGGGCCATAGTGAATTGTGTACGACCGTTTCCGGGCTTATAGAGAATTGGCACCGTTACCGGCTTAGTGAATAAAATGTACGACAGTTAGCCGATCTATAAGTGAATTTGTACTGACAGTTACCGGCATATAGTGAATTGTTCTGACATACCGGAACTATAAAGTGGATTTACCACAGGTCCGGTCTATAGTGAATTGTACTGACCTGTTACCGGGCTATAGTGAATTATACCGACCGTTACTGGCTATAGTACGTTACCGCTTGGACCGTCGTAAATCTCACATGTAGTTATTGGGAAAGACCGGTATAGGAACGCTTGAAACACCCACCCAGGACCGAACCTGTCGGGCCGAAAGAGAAGCCTGCCGAACCGCAGTGAGAGTCTTTGATCGACGTAGAGGCATTTTTGCCTCGCATCCGCCAGTCCAGTCTCACAGGGGTTGATCTCGTTGCAGGATAATAAAATTATTAAATTAACAAAAATAATGCTATACATTCTTACGTGCATAAAGAGGACTGAGCAAAGAATGAGAGGGAGTTGGTCAATAAAGTAAAACAGAGTAGTCACATTTTTAACATGATAATGTTTACAGGTGGCTGCACGACATTCAACTTGACATGGTATAATGCAAAAGTCCTTCACAACGCTCTACAGAAGCAGACTTATGGGATATAGAGCTTCCATTGGCAACTGTAGTTATTGAGTAGTAAAACATGCTCGAAAAACGAAGATATTTTTTCAAAATTTTTACTTTAGATTTTTAATGAATCGAAATTTTAACAATCTTGGTTACTCGAGCATATTATCGCAGAAAAATTAAGAAATTTTATAATTCAAACAGTTACCCTATTCTGATGCAAATTTTATTTTCCGACAATGTTTTTTTCTGAATCAATTTAATACTTTAACATATTTAAAATGAATATGTGAGGCTATCGGTCTTTCAAACAGCCGCTGATGTTAAAAGGCGTAGCGTAAAGTAGGTGTAGTTTTTTTTGTAACTCTGTTGTTACCTATCTCAAAAAAAATAAGACATTAGAGCCGTTTTAAATCATAGTGTAGTTACCGAGATATAGAGGACTGCGTCACCCATTCATTCGGCCGTATTATTCCAACCTTGTCGACTCAGTAATCGCTGAACACACACGATTTTCATTTTTTTTCTTTGTAACTTCTGTTGTTCTTCATCTCTAAAAATAAGATCATTATGTTGTTTCACATAGCTAGTTACCGAGGTGATATAGAGGATCCCATACAACGTTTTTTTGCGTATCTCGGCGTGAATCCAAATCTCTAAACCCTGAGAAAAACGTTAACAACGTTTTCATTGTTTTAGTTAATGGATCTACACGGGCGTGCTACGGACGATATTGAATACATTCTTTGTGTTATAGCATCTGCTCGGTATACTAAGGGAAGGGGGGGGGGGGGGGGGGGGGGGGGGGGGGGGGGGGGCCTTAAAAGCGGGACTGATCAAGCTAAAACATTATCGTTCGGCGATTCTATATGACTGGAATGGAATCTCCATTAATTTTCTTCTTCGTTGTGTAATGGAGGGGACCAGGGTCGATGCGCACAGGCGTATTGCACATCATTAACTAGCTGGACTTTCCGACACACATAGGTTTATCAGGCAATTACCTGGCAGGAAAAATCCTGCGTATCTAGAGGGGCAATAGATAATACACATACTTGTCGCCTTTATAAGAGAGTGAATGATGAAATCAAGGGTTCTTTTCTATGGATAATCAACACTTTCCCAAGGAAAATTGATACCCACCTTTACCTCAACGAGAAATCTGAGGAAAATTTAAAAGTTTTATCTCGATTTGAATAGTTTTCGGTGTAATTAGCTTTTTTCCCTCTTTCCCTTGCTTTATGCAAATTTTAAGTACATAGCTGCTATTAAAAAATTATTGTTTTGATATCGAAAATGAACCTATTCATCAGTACAAATACAGTCATCGATTACTCAACAAATGAATATTGGTTGAAATGTTTTGATAAACCATTAAAGCTGTATCAAGAATAATGAAAAATTCATTCGACTCCTTTATTAATTAAATTGCAGCAAAAAAGAGAAGTGAAAACAGCCTTTAAAATAGAAGTGCTAAAAAAACCAGATATTTCATGGCAAGAAGTCAAAACATTTTATAAACATATCAAAATGTTAATCGTATTTATTTAGGTATGTTGTTTGGGAGGCTTAAAATAGTCTTAATATTAAATTAAATTCAGATTGATACTGAAAATCAATTGGATTTTAATGTAAAAAAAAATGAAAGAGAAGAGAAAATTGGACTTTTTTCTAAATATTATTTTTCTAGATAGAAAAATTCCACTTTTCTACAGAAAACTAAGAGCCAGAATCTCGAAAAAGATGGTGGAGATTATGGGTATTTGAAAAAAATAAATAAGTAGTATTACTTAGAGAAAGTAGGAAGTACAAAGTTTTGTTCAAAATAAATATAGGGAGGTGGATAAATTATTAAACCCCATTTAAAAAATTATTAATAACAAATAATGTTACAACTGTGGTTTTAAAATGAGAGAGTAAATAAAAAAGATTTTTCAGGTAAGCGGCGTACCATTGTGCTATCTCAAATTTGATACAGCACAGAAATCAATACGCAAAGGTTACCAATCAGCAGAAGTCAATGCGCGCTTGGTTTCTTTCTTTTGGTTTGTCTTATCTCGAAAACTATTCGAAGTTTTCGAATTAGAATTGATTATCACATTAAAAAAAATGTAAAACTTCCTACAAATGCATGATTTTATTTTTTCTTCTAGCTTTATTAGTTTGCAGATAATGTCTCTCAAAATGGGAGATAGTCCGATAATTTACGACCACCTAGACAGCAATACGTAACTCGAACGAAGCAATTTATATCATCATCACAATATCAATCATATCATTTCCTCAAGTCTGTTGAACTGAATTTTTCATTTGCTGATAGTCACAACCCATATCAGCAGCTTCTTTGTTGGAATCCGAATCAGCGCCTGAAAGCCACAAATGAACTCTTGAATGCCTTCTTTTTTCGCTTCACGCTGTAAAGGAATGTTTAATTTCCATGTGATTTTCGGTTTTGTTTTTGAGTGTATGATTTTTTCTTTCTTTTCTCCCTTTTCTATTTAAGAAGGGTTCTTGGGGTTCATCTAAGGTTCAGAGAGACGAAAGGAATGTACTTCAATGCGATCAACACGGCCGCTCAGAGGAATTTGAGTGGTCATTAAAAGAAGTTAATTTAACATTATGTGTATGGACCAAACATTCCTTGCCAAACAAACGTAGTCCTTCAGAGGGGTGACCACTAAGAAGGGCTGCACGTTTACAGAAGTTTTACTTTAGAAACTTCGGACCTTCAGTTCTTTGGAAATGTCTCTCGACATACAATCCATTAGCTTCACTGCATTGCAGCCATCTTTGTTTCCATGGCACGAGTGCATGTTCCTAATAATTTTTGAGGCTTTATTACACCACTTTTACACACGAAGTGGCATCTTTTTTAAATCTCGAACTGTTTCCCAGACGATCCTTCATTCTTTCAAACTTACCGAAATCCTATGATGCTAGGTCGGGACTGTTCGGATATTCGTTAAAATCGGATGTCGAACTCTTAGATCTTCGTCCAAACGTAGAAAGAAGCCGAGAACTGGCATTTCGAATTGTACTAATATCGAATTAAAGTATCATTTTATTACAAAAAAATTCAAATCTGTTTGGCACAAAAATGAGGCTTGGAAACAACTTTTAAAATGTTTTACTTCTAGAGTTGCAAGAATGAGGGTGTAAAATTAGAATTATTATTGTTGCTGTTGTTTCAGAAGTCAACCCATGTGAAACCAACAATGGTGGGTGCCAGCACAGGTGTCTGTACGAAGATAAGGTGCTCTCCTGTGCTTGCGAGCCTGGCCACACCCTGCAGACGGATGGTCGGTCCTGTAAAGGTACGCAATTCTATTCCCAGGGATTTCGACTCTCAGTAATCTATATACAGGGTGATTATAAAAAACTTTGCCGATATATAACCCTCTAGCGAGCATATTGTATGAATAAAATTTTGAATGCCGGTATGCGCTCATGTGAAAATCAATAATCCAACTCTCACAGTCACGGTTATAGGCACAAAATTTCAAGCTTTTCTAATGGCAACACCTACTTTTTTCACGGAAACATGATCCTCACCAGGGCTGGCCTTTAGCCGATTGGACCGATTGCTCACAATAAGGCCCCGCGTCAGAATAATATATACTCTCTGCACAATTCAGTGGCGTAACTAGGGTGAGCTAGGCAATGAAAGTGCCTTGTGCGTTATAACCAGAGGGTGAAGAAATGAGTTTCAAGAATTTAAAAGAGTTATTTATATATTTTGCTCTCTCAAACGAAGGATACAAAGACAAAGCATTGTAATTGTCATGAAATCCCACCTCGAAATTTTAGACAAATCTATACATGTTAAGTCGCCCCGAGTCTGAAAAGACCATTTTTGTAATTACATCTGTGTTGTCGGTCTATCTGTGAACACAATAACAGAGAATCGCTACTAGACAGATGAAATTTGGTATGTTATCAGAACACCAAACTTTTAGGTTTTCAATCAAATTTAGACAAAATCCTGTGCCTAAAAAGTCTGCGCATCCTTACATATGTGGACACAACAGCATAGAAACACAAAGAGCTAAAGGGATTCAATGTAATATATGGTTTCCTCTTTAGAATTGCAGATCTGAATCCAATTTAGGGGTCTATTCTGGTACCCCGATTTGGTTAAGGAGACGTCACTTTTCTGTTGTTAACGTGCGGAAGGAAAAGTGACGTCTCAAACAAAACCAGCATCAATGGGAAGAAAGGAACACAGATACATATACGGTTTTCTTCACTATGCTACGAGGTACAAACTTCGCATTGTATTAATAAACGAGATAGTCAAGGGGATAACACTTCTGACAATCATTTCTTTGTCATAAGTCCTTAGATTGTACAAAAACTTTAAAAAAGATGTTAATATTTTTTTTTTCCAATTGGGGCCCGAACCTCCTAAGGCCGGCCCTGATCCTCACAGTAAAAAAAAAATTAAAATCCAGTTGGACGCCATACTCACTAATATACCGGTAAGTCAAAATGAATATGGCGATTACAAACGGCCATAACTATTTAATGGAAAAGAATTTATCGATAAGATTAACACAAAATGTAGATGGAACTTCAAAATTTCTTTACGTAAGGCGCAGGTGCAGTGAAGCGGAAGCCTACGCATTTTTAAACCAACATCTTCCAAAGCGTTGGATCGGTCGAAGTGGAGATGCCGACGATGTCTTCTGCTCTTGGCCACCGAGATCCCCGGACTTGACACCCTGCGATTTTTTTCTATGGGGTTCTGTGAAAGACAGGGTGTATGTGCCTCCCATGTCCAAAACAATTGAAGAATTCAAAGTATGCATTTGTAATGCGCTTGCGTCGGTGACTGAACAAATGCTTCAGAATGTATGGAATGTATGGACTACCGCCTAGATGTTGTCCGTGTGACCAAGGGAAGTCACATAGAACATCTATGACGTATGTATACAAAATTTCGAAGTTCCGTCTACATTCTGTGTTAATCTTATCGATAAATTATTTTCCATTAAATAGTTATAGCCGTTTGTAATCGCTATAATCATTTTGAATTACCCGGTATAATAATCCACCACGCCAGATGCACACACACGGCGAACCCCCAGAAAAACCGGGAATTTATTATAACAAATTTAAAGTTACAATCTTCACCTTGTAACAGGTGTGGTACGGAAGTTTGGAGATGGAAGTTCCAGCTCAGGCGTCGTTGTCCGCGCATTTAAAATTACGAGGTCCATCCCAAAATAATCCTCGTGTTGTTTCAAAACGGGACGTTAAAATAACTAAACTAAACTAAACCTGTTTTGACTCGACCGTCCGGCATTTCATCCGTTTGTCTGTAAATTAGTTTGTTACGCAGTAAAGACCAAACGTGTTGTTCGATTTCCTTCGGATTTGGTATGAATGTTCCTTGAAGTCATTAAAAATCACGTATGTGTAAGGATTTTTGTTTTTTTATTCTTCTTGAAGGTGGCTGCCGTTTTAATGCTTTTCAAGTTTGGCCAGTTAATGCCGAGTTTGGCTCCATTAAAACATTAGTCATTTTGGCAATGGCGAGACATTTAGTTGTAAATTTGTTAAAAGCAGACATTTAGTTGTAAATTTGTTAAAAGCAGACATTTAGTTGTAATTCTGTTAACATTGATGGAAGAAGACATTAAGTTTTAATTCTGTTAACATTGATGTAAGAAGACATTTAATTGTAATTTTGTGAATATTGATGAAAACAGAGACTTGCGTAAATAATTCGCATTTGAAATTAAATTAAGTTAGTGGAAAATCGATCACAAAATTACAAGCTTACATACATACAAACATAAAACATTTCGAACTTTGTAAAAGCCTTTAAAAAATGGCTGAACCTTTAAAGATTGCGATGAAACTCAGATTTTAAAGGGTTATTTTGGGCTCGGTTCACAGAATAAAAGGAAAAAAATTTCACTTTTTGGCCGACTAATTGAAGTGTGTTTTCAAATGTTGTTTGTAGAAAATGTAGTTTTTTTTTCTTTCCCGCTCCCCAGAAACGAATCCTTGTGAAACCAAAAATGGCGGCTGCCAGCAGAAGTGCGTCTTCAAAGACAAGAAAGTGTTCTGCGAATGCGAGCCCAACTACATTCTGCAAGCTGACAAACGATCTTGTAAAGGTACGTAATACAGTCAATTTGTAAAGTACAGTCAAGTCCTTTTGTAAAGGCCCCTTTCTCGTATACGAAATATACAGAAGACAGTACTCTGATAGTCGAAAAATTCGACCTTGTGATTTTGATGGATCTTCCCCTCTTATAAACTCCTGTGTTCGAAAAAACCATAAAAAAGTATCCTTCTGCTTTTCAATGCACTCATAAGAGGGTGTTTTTTAAAAAATAAAACATTTTTTATTTTCATTTAAAATGTTTTCCTTCCTCTTCCAGAAATCAGCCCCTGCAAATCGGGTAACGGCGGCTGCCAGCAGAAATGTCACTACAAGAACAAGAGGGTCACCTGCGGCTGCAAAGCTGGGTTTGAACTGCAGCCAGATGGGCGAAGCTGTAGGGGTGAGTTCCGTTTTCTCTTCCTTGGTGTATTAAACAACTTCCATTCAACAGGTAATATGCCGAGAAAAATTTAAGGTTAGACTTGAGAACACGGTACTATCCCGCCACCAAGTTCACCACACTTTCGCCAATCGTCCAGTTAAGTTGACTTCTTTTTGGATTCCCAAATTTGGCGAGTTATCTGAGAAAAACTTACGGTTAGACTTGAGGACGCGGTACTGTCCCGTCGCCAAGTTCACCATACTTTCGCCAATCGTCCAGTTACGCTCAATTTTTTCTGGATTTCCAAATTTGGCGAGTTATCTGAGAAAAACTTAAGGTTTCAGGAAGTGAGTGAAAAGTGCATCACAAATTTCCATCATTACAAACATGAAACAAGTCAAGTTAACTAAAAGTGTGTAATTAATTTAATGAAATAAATTTAATAAATAAAAATAGTTTTTAAAAACACGCTTTAATTAGTGTACTAAAAAGAATTACTTTTCATTTTTATTATTTTCTACTTTTTAGTGTTTCAATGATCTCATAATTCATTATTATAAATATTAAGGAATCCTGATGTAAATATTTTCCCGAATTCACTGCTAGATGGCGCCACACTTATGAATTAAGATTTAATTAAATTTATCGATTAATTGATAACTGAGTGCAAAAAATATTAAAATAGTGTATTGGCATCGATAATGCACCAATTGCGCAAAAATTGAAAATTTGTAGTATTGTATAGCAACGGATTCGGAAACCCTCCTTGCTTTTGCACACGCACCGGGCGGAGCTATTTTCATCAAAATGGGGGAGAGTGAATAGTGGAAGGGTGATGTTTACATTTTACTGAGCGTGTTCTAACAAAGAACTCCGGAAATGCGCTCATATGACTCATTACCTGACACCTCTTTCGGGTGTAAAATCGTCCAAAAGTAGTAGTCTAGGAATCCGTTGCTGATTAGACACCAGGGTAAGATTGAGAACGATAACAACGAAGTCTAGCTTAATAAAAGATAATAAAATAAGGATCTAAAGCAGGGCTATGGGTCTCGACCCTTTATGGGGTCGTGCATATCTATCTCGGTGGACTAGAAAAACATCGACAGCGAGTGGTCTATCCTATTAAAATTTGAAGGTAAACAAACATATGCATCTATGTCCTTCTATCTTCTCACGAACCACTGAATCCTAAAACTAGCCGGAAGTACCAAAAGATGGAAAATAATCCGAGGAATCCATTTCGATTATTTAAATTCCGAAATTGTAATTAGTTAAAAAGGTATTAATTAATTAAAAACGTCAAAATGAATGAATTGACGTGCTGCCATCTATTGGCATCATGGTGAATTCATTCACGGCGGATTCCTTTTTCTCCCTATTATTAGTTTTCGCATCCGGTGTTGCATTTTTTTTTATTTATTCAACGGAAGTTTGTATTTCTTTTTGAGCGAGCTTCTGTGTTTGGATTTATTAACAATGGAAAAAAATCCTTTTCATGCTTTTTTTTTCCTTTTTTGTATTAAAGTATTTAACTTCGTAACGTTTGTTAGGGAAATTAAGTGACAACATTTGTTGATTGTAGAGAAAAACGGAGGCGGGGCATATGAAAATGTATGGATCCCAAGGTCTCACGTGACCTCATTTCTCTCCGCCCGGGAATATCCTATTATTCGTGATAGCCCGTGCAACGCCGGGCCACACAGTTAGTTCTTTTAAATTCGTCAAATATCGGTTAGCAAAAACGATACGGAATGACTTCTTGATTTGACGCATTTCGATAGAATTTCACGGAGGAACATTTTCAGCTAAAATTCTTCCTGATTATTATTATTGAATACAACACTTTCCTGTGTTGTTTTAAATTTGGGGACGCGAAAATATTTCCTTTAATGATTGGGATAGTGGAGCATTTTTGTAACAGCCTGTGAAAAATTTTTTAAGAAGCCATAAAAAATAAATACTACCTGAATTTGTATTTAAATTACTGAAAATATTCTTAAGATTGCTGAGCATTCGACCAATGTTCCCGAATTGAGTGTTCAATCAATCTTAACGAATGTTCGACAATCCTCTGCAAAATTCTTTTCGAGTAAATGTTAGCAAATAACCCTCAAGTATTTTATAGTACAGTTTGAATGATTGGATCACTCTAATTAGTTGAATAAAAAAAAAGAGATTCAGTCCGGGATAGAACCTGGGTTTATCATTACAAGGGCTGATTGATATGCGCTTTAGGGTAATCAGGCGATTTTTCAATTCGGCTGGAAGAAAATCGGCTAATTAGTTCAATAAAAAAAGAGATTCAGCTGGAAGAAAATCGGCTAATTAGTTACAAAAAAAAGATTCAGTTCGGGATAGAGCCTGGGTCTATAATTACTAGGGCTGATTGATATGCACTTTAGGGTAATCAGGTGGTTTTTCAATTCGGGTGGAAGAAAATTTCTGATGGTTCATGAATATCATTAATGCAGACAACATTAGCAATAAATCTGGCTGTATTATAATCGCAGCAAGACGTCTGTTAATCACTCCGAAATTTACTAATGCAACCAAATGTTCCGGATTGGCCGGGACCAACCCGAATTGGTCCTGGATTTTTATTAAATGTCCCATATTGTCTCGATTATGAACCATTTGCTCATAAGAAAAAAATATGTTAACAAGTGTTATGATTAAATTTAGGTTTAAATCAAATAAGTTTATTAAATGCAATTAACCTAATTAAAAATCCCAGTTTCGACCTTTGTCCAATAATTATTTTAATTAATGTAATCAATTTAACACTCAGCATGCGACACAAAGAAAGACAATATTAATTTGAAATATATAACATTAAACTTTAATTATAGTATAGATATTTAATTATAAATTTAGCATTAAGGAAAATAAGCCCAGGAAGAGTAGGATCACCTAAAATAATTAAAACAGTCTCTAATCAACAGTCTGTAATTGTCTCTAGATATTCGATATCATGAAATGTATTTCAGACTCAACAGGCGACGTCACTCGATCTCCAGTCCAATATTCATTAAAATATATTCACTTGTAGCTTCCCATCAAAGGTAGTAATAAAACTATGTCACTTAATTGCTTTCTTCACTCACCATATATGGTCTCAATAAAATCTTTTAATTTACCAGGCAGCCACCGTCAAATATATAATGAAACTATTCGGAGAAATCGGCCACTTAAAGATTTCTGCCAAAACCCTCCACTTCGTTTCTTGTTACATTATTCTCAGCTCCCTCCTTTCTTATCTCCATCCCTTTATATATGTCCGGGTCCAATCTCCGTGCTTTGCCTTGTTGAATGGACAGTTGCATCAAGGGGTGGTGTCTCTGGATTGATCTCGACCTTTCTAGGGTTCAGGGGATATGTCGCTTTACTCGCGAGGATTAGAGGGTGGTGTCTTGATTCTTCTCGATATATCTAGAGTTCAAGAGTGGCGCCGCCTCTACAAGATTATTCGCCACCATTCTGGAAATTTCTATTCCAGAGAATCTCAAGTTCACTATGTAATTCACTGTGTTCTAATTCAAGCAAAATATTACACAACACAAGATTTGTTTTCCAAAAAGTTAAATAAAAAAGATAATTTTAAATTCCCAATTTTCATTCATTCAAGGGTTACTTTCTTATTAATTGCATTTAACGCAAATGAAGCATTTCGAAGGAAGTAGTTACTATGCATGCATTTATCATTTCACTTTTTAAAAGTTTATTTGACGATTGTCGGTAGATTCCTGATAGGAAGTCTACCTGTTGAAATCCTTATTGATATTGAAAAATAGCTAATTAACTTTAAAATTGTTTTGGGATTTTCTGCCTGACTCTTTGCTTTCAAATGTCGATGGAGATTTAAATTCACTGTTCAAAATGGCTGCATTCATATCCTATGCTTGAAATGCACGTTTTTAATTTGCCACTCGCAATGTTTAATATTTTTTATTCTCTTATGTGTTAAGAATTTATTGACTATTATCTCTGTAACCAAGGGGTTCTCTAAATGAGCCCATTCTAGTAGTGCTTAAATGTTTCATGTCATGTAATTTTAGCATATGACAAAGTAATGTTCGCACAATTATATGGTAACCTAGAATAAATAAACTAATTTTTAAATCTAGAGTCGTTCTTCATTCGTGTCAATTTCTTGCTAGTGTTTCAAATAGGCTGGCTTAATGCTATCTAGGGTATATTTACACTACTGGGATGTTTATTTATTTATGAGTCCTACCTGTTCAATGATTATGTGTTACGATATAAAAGAAATTGACCAATTTACTGACCAATAAATCTAGCATAAACTTTTGAGTAGAATAATAAAACCTGGATATAGTAAAAAATTAAATGCCATGAAAACAGAATCACGACGTAAATATTGCATTGTGTGGAAACAATAAAGTCATTGTCAATGTCTATTTTGATCAATAACATTAATGTAAAGGAAATCTACCTTTGCCTTCCAGCTTGCCGAAAGTTTTTTTTTTTTTTTTACCAATTTCATTTTTAAGAATAGCTTATACTTCTTAAACTGACAACTATTGATCTCGAACAGCATTCAGGAAACGTAGATATTATCTCTGTTATTATTTACCCATAACCTTCAACGAATAGAAATTCTTTGTGTATTAGAAACCGAAACCGAATTACTACGAACCTTACCAACCTGCGAATTACCTTAATCAATCGTGATCCGTTGGCGCCATCTATGGGAAGAAAAATAACATACCAGTTGTTAAATTTTCTTGCGTATTAATAAAATGCACGCATTTTTATCGAAATGTTAGTTCCTGCCCGGGACAAAAATTAGTTCTATGATTTAAAACTTATCTTGTTAATCCAAGAAAAAAATAAATAGGAATTAGCAACGTGCTTGCACGGATTCTTACGGTTTAATCTGTTTATTTAAAATAATCCAGTAGTTGTAGCATGGGAACCAGTCCCCAGCCCCAACCACAAGACCGATTTCGACTATTTTTTATTTCATATGAAAGTTTATGACCCCTAGATATGTCATCAAGAGTTGCCTACCACCCACCACCTTCCATTTTTGAAAGGAATCTCGAAAACACTCCTTCACCGTACATTCTCTAGGGGGGAGGGGAGAACCTTGGCAGAGTCGCTCCAGCCCCCACTCCTACGCCAATTTTGACGATTTTCATTTCACATGAAAGATTATGAAGACCCCTTGATACAATATCAATGGTATCTTGGACAGCACCGCCCTCCATTTTCTAGAGAAATCTCAAAAACACTACTTCTCTACATTCTCTATAGGGAAAAACCATCAGACAATTCCCCAGCGCCATCCACTGGGCCGATTTCGATCAATTTTATTTCATATGGACGTTTATGACCTCTAGATATGCCATCAAATGTCGTCTGCCCCCGACCACATTCCATTTTCGAGAGAAATCGAAAAATAAAACTTAGGCAGAATCCCTCAGTCTTTATAACCGCCTATTCGCCACATTATTTCACCAAGTTGAAAGGGTAGCCACACAGGCTACAGAGTGGTCATAAATTATTGGAGCCATTTCAAAAATTAATTTTAAAAAACTAATAATGTTGGAACTGCGTGTTTTTTTTTTTTCTTTCTTTTTCTTTTTTTTAATGAGAGAGCACATAAAAAAGTTTTCTTTCAGGTAGGTGTTGTACCCTGTTCATTGTTTGGCGTTCTAAATTTCCATACAGCGAGAGATTCGAGTGGCTACCAATCAGCAGAAGCTGATGCGCGTTTTCTTATTTCCTTTTTTATTTCTCGTATACTGAAGTATACAGAGAAAGTGCATTATTCGTCAAAATTGAACTTTCGAGATTCCTACCTTAATCTCCACTTAGAAAGTTTTAATGAGGAAATAGGGAGACCACTCCCGCTGGTTTTTTTAGTTTGAATATGTGTTGTGTGTTTGTGTTATCCTACAATGCAGGCTGAGCAAGAGTCATGCACTTGGCGCTGAACATTCTTCGGTGGGTGGGAATGTTCCTGAGCCCTTTTTTCAAAATTCTTAAATAGATTTTAATTAATTAAAAATTAAGCAAATAGGCGTTTTTCCTTATCAATTCCGAAAATATTGCACAAAAACCATTTTTACGCCATCTGAGAGTGCAAAAAAATTACCTTTTCAATGATATCAATTAAAAGTTGCCGTACAATATTTTTCTAATTTTAATAACCTTTAAAATACTTTGCATAATTTTGCAAGCAATAATCTCTTTCATTGTTGCACTAAAACCGTCTTCATTGTTTAAACAAATATTAATTATGTGTTTCTTACCATTGTTAAAAACTCAAGAAAATATCTTACTGGATTCTACTTTTTCTATATATTCAATTTATTTGACTAATTTTTTCTGAAATCTGTAAAGGAAGTCCTCGAGATAGTTAGTAACAATGAAATAATCCAGAAAAACTGAAAATATCTTTATTATGTTTTAATCTCTTTTATCGGCGTGTTTAAGCCAACTACTAAAATGTGCTGTGCCAATATAATGTTGAAATCAACTGCGTATTTTGCGTGAATGTATACAGTAGAGTCTCGATAATTGGAGTCCGATTGCTCGAGTTTTCCCTTAAGTAAAATCCTGAGTTATTGAAAAAACGCCGTTTTAGTTCCAAATAATGACCAACGTGAAAAGAATTACTGCATCTGGTTTTATTGTTGTCTGACGGGTCATGGCGTCCACTGCGCACCCCGAAGCCACCTGCAGAAATGCCCCTCCCAAAGAAAACGGGATAGATATAAGATTCATATATAGAGCAATGTGTTTCAAACAAAAAACAATTGACACTATTTTAAGATATAATTAACCCTGTTGCTATCAGTACGGAATAATAAGGGCACATTTTCATTTAAATATACTATACTGAAATTTAAAAAATTGCTTATATTTCTTATTTATTTTATTTATTCGATAATCTGAGTTGATAAGTTCGAGGTAGGCCTATCCCGTTCACCCTCGAATTATCGAGACTCTACTCGTACAAGCATCAGAAAAAGAGTGTGCTACTAAATGAACATGGGTTAAATGTTCAAATTTGAAGTTTAAAACTACTTTTAAGGTACCATGTATCATAAAATTATTTATAGTGATTCAATTGAAATTATTTCTGGCGATCAAGCTAATGCCGAAGGCGGCTAGTTTTAAATACAGTAGAACCTCGGGAATCCTACCTAATTGGGATTGACTCGTTCGGATTCCGGAGACTCCGGTCCGGGAAATTCGATAAAATACTTGACATACCAAAAGCAGTAGAGTATTGTCTAGGGGTAATTTGTCCAGAGTATTGAAAGAGGAGCACCGTAGAGTTTAGTTCCTTACGCTCAGAAGATAAACCGTTTTATTCTGTAATTTAATTGATAAAAGAGTATTCAGTTTTTAATACCAGTTCAACTGTTTATTCTGTTAGGAATGAGCATTGCCTTGTTCCCTGATTCCTTATTGTATCTGTAGTTCAAAAGCATTCTTTACCACCAGCAAAAATTCTCAGAAAAAATGCGAGCTTATTAAAGAAAAAAAAATGTAAAAGTATTGTGAAGAAAAGTAGGGTTTGACTTATAAGTGGAGAATTTTAAACTATTTTAGAAGAGGAAATATTTTTACAGTAATTAAAATCTTTAAACCTGTTTTTCCCAAATTATTTTTCAATTATGTTCATTACCATGATATCACCAATCCATTAAAAAATACGTAATCCAGTGA